>OX638369.1:39489708-39600619 GCA_951812925.1 Calliopum simillimum
TTGCTGTTGTTTCTTCTTTTTTTTGTTTTACTTGATCTTTAGCGTACAATTTAATTCAGCGTGATGGAGAAAATTCGTTTGGGAAAAATCAAAACTTCGTCCTCCTGCAACTTCTAGCGAAAAATTAATCATCACCATCGAATGCAATCTTTTGGCAAGGACATTGATTTTTCTCCGCAGCTTTCCCAATTCAAAATTTTTCTCTTTCAACGTGTTTTTCGAGATGAGTTTTGGTCTTACATTTCCTCTAAAGCATTGTGCATTCCACCCCAACATAATATGTTTGGAAAAGCTGTATTTTGTATGTCAAAAAATACTTCTAATTGATATTGAATTTTACGAATGTTATGTAACATTACATATACATACTAAAATCGCCCAGTGGTCAAAATTCGACCACAAATGTATTAAATAATTTTGGTACTTTTTGGACACTTTTAGTACTTTTTTTTTTGCTATTTGGTACGAAATAGAAAAGCTCATTTATCATTCCAGGATAATTCAAGTGAAATATAAACAAAACAAAATACATGAAGTAAGCGCTATGCTTTTTGCCTTTCTCTTTGTGCTTAATCCTTTTTTCAGCTCTATGTGACCGCGTATTTTGTTGTTCTTAACATTGAAAAGTTTCTATTTACCTGGCTGAAGTTCAAAACATTAACATAATTTTAACTTTGTGCACATCTACACATAAATACCTTTCTACTGGTGTATAACTTAAAGTCGTACTCTATTTTTTACATAGTTAAAAAGGTAAGACAAATTTTGTCTTGCGTATTAATATATGTGACCTGGTCTATGAAAAAGGGGCTTACATGCGAAAAAAAAAATTTTGTGAAAACAACTGCTAAACAAATTTTTTTTTGTTTTTGACACGCAAGCCCTCTTTTCATAGACCAAGTCACATATAGATATTATTTTAACTTTTATGTTGGGAGTTTCACATTTTTCCCTCTACGAAAGCGATTTATTTTTTCAATTTGTTTCTTAAATATGAGGATTTCTTTTTTTTTTTTTGTTCAAAAGTTCGTATTCCATGGTTAACCAATAATTATAAAAAACTTTAAGGGGCTGTTTACAGTAACTTATTTTTTTTTTTTAATGTCTGCAGTGTTATAGCGACCAAAGATTCTAATACACTTTAAACTTTTATTTTAACATTTTTGTATTTGATGTAAAAAGTAAAAGACTTTCGGAAATAAAACTTATTATTCCGAAATGCGGCTTTTGATCACGATTTTCTCTTGGAAAAGTGCATGTTTTGTGATGGATTTTGAACAAAAGAAAGTATTTTAGCATAATAATGGCAATGACATTCTTAGGTTTGTTTGAGGTCGGAAGTGGAAATACGCCCTTTTGAAAAATCACTCCTCAATATATACTATAAGCTAGCTTTCCCTACCCGTTTTGCTTGGCATATGTTTGTTTTTTCATTTGCAACATCTCTTCCGTGCTGTTTGTGCTGTTGCTGGTTGGTATCCCGCCATAGATAATTTTTTCTGGTATACCTATATATTCTTGGTTGTGACAATGAACTCTTCGAGTGTGTCAGGAGACGAATCAATAAAAGCTTGTTTTCTCTCTAGCAAATCTAAATATTCTATGTTTTGACTATGAATCTCTCGGATGGATTTCGAAAACCTACGGGTGTGTCAGAAAATGAATTAATTTAAGCTTGTGGATAATCCGTCATAGATATTTTCCCTTTAGTATACCAAGATATTCTTTGTTTTAACGAAAAAGCCTTTGAGTGACCTTCGGGAATCTTCGGGTGTAATAGTAAATTATCCATCAAGGCTTGTTGAAGGTGCGCTTAGACATTTTCTCTCTAGTATAACTAGATTTTCTTTGTTTTGTATATATAAACTTCGGGTAACCTACGGAAACATTCGTGTATAGCATGAAAACCATCGCTCACACTGCAAAATTTTCAGTTCAATTGGCCGAACAGTTTCCAAGCCATAATCCTGCAGATACACACAATGTCATTTTTACTTATTGTTGATTGCCCATACAAACTTCAACCCTCTTTTCACCCTTTAAGTAGGATTTTAGGCATATAAACTATCCAATATCTTTCCTAGGGTCTCAAACTATTTGCATAACAAATCTTATTTATTTTGTTTATCGGCTTAGACGCGAAAAGTAAGAAAAAGACAGAGTTACTTCCACATTTATTACACAAGCACAGAAAAACAAGTATGAATCGGGGATTTCTCATCAAAAATATATTTTCCCAATAATTTTTTGATATTTGAGGAGACAGAAAAAAAGGTAAATTAGTCATTAATTTAAATATTGGGCAAAATTAACGAAATAATAGGGTCATTTGAACGAACAATATTTTTGAGCCTAGTTTGATCAATTCCAATTTTCAAGCTTATGGCGCATTTGCAGGAAAAGGTGTCATCATATTCGGATAACCATAATCTTTTTTATAAAAACTCAGCCTCAAATATTTTCAATTGAACTCTACGAAATATCACCCTTTGAAGTAAAGGCATCAACCCCGATGATGCCCACATTTTATTCAGCTGAGCAAACAAGCGTCTTTCACTGATGCTGACCCAAATGGGGATTTGTAATATTTGGATTGGAACCACTTGATATATGTAATAAAAATAATACTAAAAAAATGTGCGATGGATAAGTTTTGCTTTACATAAAAATAGCCGCAGATGAAAGAAAGAGCAATGTTACGCGCTTCTAAAGAGGCCAACAAATTTTTTCAAAAGTTGATGGCATGAAAAAAAAACACTTTAACACAAAGATGTACGAGTAAATGATAATAACAAATAGATTATTTTCAAGAACTGCTTTTATTTATCTCTGTATGTTACATTTTTAGTTACGATTAAAATCTTAGCCCCAATAACACTTCTTTGGGTTAATGTGAGGGGGACATTTTTGACCATCTACTGCCAACAGCATAAAAGACATCACTGCTACAGACAGAAGTAGAACCAAAATTTGTTTACATATTAAATTTGACATTTTGCACGGATGGATTTTGAAAACCAACTGAAGTCCTGCGCCGAAATATCACACAGATTTATCAGCAAACTATTTGCGTGAAATTATTTTCAGCAGTAAATATGTAAATACAATACAAAACCGTTGAAAGGCGCAAGTACTTTTGAAGTTATGATCAAAAGAATGCCGCTTGACATGGATATTTCGGTGGGTTTTTTGAAATACATACATAACAAACAACAATGCAAAGAGCTGATTGAAGAAATGTATTTCGTGACGTCTGCAAATATACCACGTCAGACGGCATTCTTTTAATCGTAAATTCGAAAGTACTTTCTACTCGGAAAATTTTTCTACGGTCTTGAATTCAAAACAGATAAGGTAAAAGGCGGTATTTTTCAGAATCTTTAAAGCACAAGCGAATAGAAACAAATTTAATTTTATGATTTTAACATCTGTTGTATGCAGACCTTGAAACTTTTAAACTTTTATTCAAAAAGTTTTGCAATTGCAAGTTTTTGAAAACTTTTATTGTATGAAAGTTTATAAAAACTTTTATTTTTAAAAGTTTTTAAAAACTTTTTCAAAAAACTCTTTCAAAAAACTTTTAAAAAAAACTTTTAAAAATAAAAGTTTTTTATAAAAGTTTTTAAAAACTTTTATCCATAAAAGTTTTTGTATAAAAGTTTTTTGAAAAAGTTTTTAAAAACTTTTATTTTTAAAAGTTTTTTATAAAAGTTTTTCAAAAAAGTTCTCATATAAAAGTTTTTTTTTTGGAAAAAAACATGGCAAAAAAAATAAATACCTTGAAAAAAATCCAGTGACTGAATATTACAAATTACACGCTTATCTATAGAGCTGAAAGATAAAATGCGACTGTTTGAGCCCATTTCGGTGAAAAAATTTTATTGCACCAATCGAAGGGGATAGGTCGAAAATAGATTTTGGACAAGACCAGGGGTGGCCCCGACCCCTCTAAGTGACCGATTTGGGCCCATTTTGGTGAAAAAATTTTATTGCACCAATCGATGGGGAAAGGTTGAAAATACATTTTGTACATGACCAGAGGAGTCCCCGACCCCTCTAAGTGACCGATTTGGGCCCATTTTGGTGAAAAAATTTTATTGCACCAATCGATGGGGAAAGGTTAAAAATACAGACCACAGGAGTCCCCGACCCCTCTAAGTGACCGATTTGGGCCCATTTTGGTGAAAAATTTTTATTGCACCAATCGATGGGGAAAGGTCGAAAATACATTTTGGGCATAACCAGGGGTGTCCCCGACCCCTCTAAGTGACCCGATTTGGGCCCATTTTGGGTGAAAAATTTTTATTGCACCAATCGATGGGAAAAGGTTGAAAATACATTTTGTACATGACCAGAGGAGTCCCCGACCCCTCTAAGTGACCGATTTGGGCCCATTTTGAGTGAAAAATTTTTATTGCACCAATCGATGGGGAAAGGTCGAAAACACATTTTGGACATGACCCAGGGGTGTCCCCGACCCCTCTAAGTGACCGATTTGGGCCCATTTTGGTGAAAAATTTTTATTGCACTAATCGATGGGAAAAGGTTGAAAATACATTTTAGGACATGAACAAGAGGAGTCCCCCGACCCCTCTAAGTGACCGATTTGGGCCCATTTTGGTGAAAAATTTTTATTGCACCAAATCGATGAAGAAAGGTCGAAAATAGATTCTGGACATGACTCAAGGGTGTCCCCGACCCCGCTTAATAACCGTTTTGGACGCCTTTTATAAAAAAAATTTTATTGCACCAATCTATGGGAAATTGTGGAACATACATTTTGAACATGACCAAATGTACCTCTGGCTACTCCTTGTGACCGTTTATTGCCATATTTTTAAAATTTCGTTAGTGGACATTCAAATGACAAAAAATAGAGCATAACCTACTGCATCTGGCGCTGCTGTAGCTTTTGCTTTTATTTTTTGTTATTGAATATGTATGCACATTCTTATTTTCCTTATACATACTCACATATGTATGTGCATAATGTTTTTTCTACCTAATGATCACTTGCAAATTCAGATTTTAACGAACTTGCATGCGAAGGAAAATAAGAATGTGCTTACATATTCAATAACAAAACATAAAAGCAAAAGCAACAGCAGCGCTAGATGCAGTAGGTTATGCTCTATTTTTTGTCATTTGAATGTCCACTAACGAAATTTTAAAAATATGGCAATAAACGGTCACAGGAGTAGCCGGAGGTACATTTGGTCATATCCAAAATGTATGTTCCACATTTTCCCATCGATTGGTGCAATAAAATTTTTTCACCAAAATGGGCCCAAATCGGTCACTTCGAGGGGTCGGAGACGCCTTTGGTCATGTCTAGAATCTATTTTCAACCTTTCCTCATCGATTGGTGCAATAAAATTTTTTCACCAAAATGGGCCCAAATCGGTCACTTAGAGGGGTCGGGGACACCCCTGGTCATGTCCAAAATCTATTTTCGACCTTTCCCCATCGATTTGTGCAATAAAAATTTTTCACCAAAATGGGCCCAAATCGGTCACTTAGAGGGGTCAGGGACACCCCTGGTCATGTCCAAAATCTATTTTCGACCTTTCTCCATCGATTGGTGCAATAAAAATTTTTCACCAAAATGGGCCCAAATCGGTCACTTAGAGGGGTCTGGGACACCCCTGGTCATGTCCAAAATCTATTTTCGACCTTTCCCCATCGATTGGTGCAATAAAAATTTTTCACCAAAATGGGCCCAAATCGGCCACTTAGAGGGGTCAGGGACTCCTCTGGTCATGTCCAAAATGTATTTTCAACCTTTCCACATCGATTGGTGCAATAAAATTTTTTCACCAAAGTGGGCCCAAATCGGTCACTTAGAGGGGTCGGGGACTCTTCTTGTCATGTCCAAAATGTATTTTCAACCTTTCCCCATCGATTGGTGCAATAAATTTTTTTTACAAAATTGGGCCGTAATTTTACACAAGGGCTTTTTGCAAGGTATTTATTTCCCAAAAAAAAACTTTTATGTGACAGATTTTATCAAAAACTTTCATGAAAAACTTCTTGCTTAGAAGTTTTTATATAAAAGTTTTTGAAAAAACTTTTATATAAAAACTTTTATGGATAAAAGTTTTTAAAAACTTTTTCAAAAAACTTTTATAAAAAACTCTTTAAGGATAAAAGTTTTTAAAAACTTTTAAAAAAAACTTTTATTTTTAAAAGTTTTTTTTATAAGTTTTTTAAAACTTTTATTTCAAAAAGTTTAAAGTTTTTAAAAACTTTTATCTAAATGATTTAAAAGTTTTTAGTCTAAATAAACTTAAAAAAAAACTTTTAAAAAAGTTTATTTCAGGGTCTGATTAAAATGAATTCAAATAGCAACAACAACAAGAACAACAACAATGACGCCAATGGGCTGCCAACGTCTAAAGCGTTTGCTATACATTAGGCTTTGGTCTTCAACTTTTTGGCTCAAAGCAAGGGAAGTGCTGCCCAGTATACCCCGTATCAGAATAAACACACACTCGCACAAACACACACACACACACACACTTGAATTTCACTATACTACAACGTAAAATAATAAAGTAACAAGTTTATTAGTAAATTTCTACTAAATTGACACGAATGAGCATTTTAAGCCGTAGTCGTTGACATTAGCATTTTGGTTTTGGTTTTCTTCGACGATGACGACGCCGACGACGATTTTTTTCTTCTTTTTCTCTCTTCTATTTTTATGGTACATTAACATAACTTTGTTGTTACTGCTGCTGTTGTTGTTGTTTTTGTTGTTGTTGTAATATTTTATTAGATTTGCTTATTTGTTGAACTTCAATCGATATGTATGTGTTTTGCTGTGTTGTCCAGTGTTGTTTGTGGAGGAAAAATGGAAGCAACCTTGTGTTCTTTTTATTTATTGTAAAAGTTATTAAATTAAATTCCAAAGCGAGTTCTTTGTAGTTGTAGCTGTTCTCCATTCTACCATCTTTGGCTTAACTTTGTTAACAAGTAATTTGAACTTTTCTTCGTAAGCCATTTGGAAGCATGTAAAATGAGGCTCAAATGCATTTTTAATGGCAGATAAAAATGGAAAGGAGACCATGCATTTTTATTCGATTTGATGCTCTTAGAAGTGCAGTTAAGCCTCCGGAATTATTAATTTGAAAAAGTGGAGGAAGAAGAAGAAGAAGAAGTTGGAAAGACATACATATGTTTGATGACGAGTACTTTTATTGAAAGAATTTTGTTTGGGAAATTTCAAATAGAAACATAATAGCACTATTGCTATCAGTTTTGTTTTTTTTGTGAAGTTTAGCCTGGACTAATGCAAATATATCTATATGGGTAAATCTCCGAAAAATGTACTAAAACATGCCATATCTTGTACCCACCTATGTTTAATATTTTGCTTTATTATTTTTTATTTGAAGATATAGAATATGATGACCATAATTTCTGGAACCTTTTAGAAATAAACATAAGCGTTCAGGGTTGCCATAAGATTTTTCTTTAAATTTCGCTTAATCAATATATTTAAAAAATTAAAATAAAATTTTAGTCTCAGAACGCTTAAATAAACTTTTGAAAAATCCAACATAAATTTTAACCCACTTTCTGCCGCGCCAAATAAAAGTTCGAATCTAGTGCTTAAAGTAATTTTTCTATAGTAATTATGTCCCGAAGGCTCGAATCCGTTGTCCAAAATTTTTTACTAGGGTGGACTGTTCGAAAAGTCGGCTTTGCACAATTCAGCTTATATATTGAATATTCATATTACTTAGACATGATAAAGTGCACGATCTCCTGATTTTGATAACCTGCATTACATTATTTAGTGAGGTTTGATCAAATATAATGTAAGCCAAAAAATTGGAGTACATTAGAATATGTTAAGTGACGACTTATCAGGGTCAAAGTTCAAGAAAAAGTGGGGATGATTGACAAATAACCCCATAGCTACCAAGGTGTCGCCCTTCGGGGATAAAATGTGAGATTTTCCAGTTTTGGCCACACTAACTTTCTTTTTGAATAATTTTGTCCTTGATCTACAGTATAAAAGTTTCTTTGAAAAAGAATTATTTATAATTAAGGGTCATTTAACGCATTAAAAATACAATAAGTTTGCCCATAAGGTATTTTTCAACCGCCAGCTGCTGTCCAAAGAGGGGAGAGGGTTGACCGAAATCATATTATACTGAAAACTAACTTAACTAACTATAACATGGTATGTAACATCAAACTTCACTTAGGTACAGACAAAGAAAAAAATCGAAAATTAAAAAATTTGCAGTTCGAAAACTCGAACAGTGTCAGAAAATGGTTTAAGGGTTGCCATTTTGTTTTGTACAATTTAAAAAAAGTTTATCTGAGCGTTTCTGAAACCAAAAATTTCAATTTAGTCAAAAAAAAGTAAGAATTATATAAATTAAATAAAATTTTCGATAAAAATTTGTGTTGGCTTTTTGAAAAGTTAATTTAAGTGCTTTAAGACTAGATTTTAAGTTTTTTTTTAAATAAATGGCTTGAGCAAAACTAACAGGAAAACCGAGTGGCAATACCGAAAATTTTGTACAATTTTGAAAAAGTTTATCTGAGCATTTCTAAAACCAAAAATTTAAATTTAGTCAAAAAAAAGTCATAATTAAATAAGATTTTCGAAAATAACCAGGTAGCAACCCTCAAAATTTATTTTGGAGTGTCGCGAGACTTATGGACAGCCTCTACTCATTATAAAAAAAACTTAGTTCAACAAGTCTAATGAATTAACCAATAAAGAATAATCTGTAGTAAAAGAACCATTCTCCCGGAATAAATTTGACGGGAGAATGACAAAATGTTTCAAAATAGTAATATCACAATGAAAATAGCAACAATTTCTAAAAAAGTTTAAGCTGGTGGATAGCTACTCTAATTATTTATTGGTATAATTATATAAAAATAAAAGAATACGTATAGAAATATAAAAAAAATACAAGGAGAATAACACACACAATGTTTAAACTTTTTAAAAAACAAAAACTTACTTATACTCACTATTGAAAAACCAAAACTGACTGAGCTGAAAAAGCACTGAGTCTTTTCATTCTCTTCACTTTCAGTTCGAAGAGTTAGCACCGAAAACAATAACTGAAATAGGTTTATAAACAAACAATGTCACATAAGTTTTTTTAGAAAATAATTTAATGCGCAAAGCGGGCAAATTAAGTGCACTAAGAAGCAGTTAGAGACAGCAGAGAGAATGACTTTTTTACACTTTATGTCATAAAATATTTATAACTATTTTGTTTAACTTTGCATATAGAAACTCTTGTTTAGTAACTTTATTACATAGTTAAAATATCAAATTTTAAATTTAAACATGTTGTTAAGCCCCGAGACATTGAATGGTACGTTTTTCGGCGAATCTATCATATATAAATAGACAAACGAAATCGGTTCAATTTCTGTTAATATTCCAGCTAAAAAAATCACTTATGAGATTGAGGAAAGTCGTTTTTTCTCTTTTTCATTAATATATTTTCTCGAAAAATTCTGTACCTTCTTAAATTTGCTTAAAGTTATCAAAATGTTAACGACCATTCGAGGGGTTACAATAATAGCTACTTGATCTTTAGATGGGAGATAATTCATTCATTTTGTCTTTGGTTTTTGCCGGAAATCCTTGAAGAATTCAGGAGTTCCGCTATGCTCACAGGAATCCAAGAATTATACACTTCAACTTGGAGCCAGCGACTTGGTGCTATTTTGAGACTTACAATTTCATACGACTCTTTCTAAAGGTAAGACAAGACCAGTTTGTTGTAGCTCAAATTACTTTAGATTTAATTACTAATCAAAGTAGCCAATCGAAATAATTCTATCTTCATTTGGGTACCAGAACACAGTGGTATTCAAGGCAATGAAATAGCAGACGTGACTGCTAGAAAAATAATATCAATATAAGTAACTTACTGAACTAACTCCATTTTCCTTGCAATTTGTATCAAATTTGACTTAATTGTTTAAGTCTTCCCAAAAAGCTTCAAGTAGGCAGGGTCTACTTCACTGGCAAAATGCAAGGCAAATCAAAACAAAACCGCCATTTCATGCATCTATACAAAACATTGAGAAAAAACACAAAAATAATATTTGATCGCTGTCGATCACACACGAAACACGCCATCATACAAAACAAATCCAAACGAAAAATTCTCAGAATAATAAATTTCAAATTTTGATGCTTGTAATTATTTGTGATAATTTGTTGCAACAATGTTGCCAAACAAACAAACAGACAGACGTAGAAATAACCCAAGAAGAATAAAATCACAAAACGTGTGGGAGCTTTCGCAAATAGCCAAGTTAGCAATACATTAATAATTTGGCATACAAATACACACACACACACATACACTCATCGATGCAAAATACATTGACGTTACGGATATATTCGCACA
The DNA here is from genome assembly GCA_951812925.1 of Calliopum simillimum. Lineage (NCBI taxonomy): Eukaryota > Metazoa > Arthropoda > Insecta > Diptera > Lauxaniidae > Calliopum > Calliopum simillimum. The sequence continues at coordinate 39,500,112 of OX638369.1, forward strand.
AATGTGTGACGCCCATAGAGCACCACTCAGCACACAAAGTGCTATGGTGCTGTGCTGTTGAATCGATGAGTTTCGTCGTATAAATCGTCAGATGAATTATGTTTGGCATTTGTCTAGTTGACAGTAAATATGGGAAATCGCCACAACTGACAATCGCGTTGTGCGAAACTGCGTTCATGGCAGCTTCGAAGAATTGAACGCAGCGGGAGCAGAGATTTTTGCTAGTAGATATTAACAAGAAGAAGAAGAAGAAGAAAAAGAGCAGACAAGAACATCTGAAATCATAGTAAGTTTAGTAAGAGAAGAACAGAAAAAAAAAATGCAGAAGAAACGCACAGATGTGCAAATGGTCGGATACACAGCGGAAAATATTTTTCTTTTTTATACAAAATCATTTATTCATCAACATTTGCGACTTTTTGAACAATTTCTGGCAGTATAAACTTCTCAGTACTTTACGACATCTTTATTATTTTTTATCAAAATTTTTTGACTTTAGCAACTTTTTCGCTTTTTGCATTTGTCAGCATTTTAAATTTTATCAATATTTTTGACTTTATCAACGTTTTATCAACGTTTTATCAACATTTTTCAACTAAATAAAAATTTCTTGACATCATCAACATTATTGACTTTATCAAAATTTTCCAATTTCATCAATATTTTTGACCTTTGCAACATTTGATACAATTTTTCGACTGCGTCAACATTTTTCATTCTTATCAACATTTTTCAACTTTGTCAACATTTTTCAATTACATCAAAACTTTTCGAATTTATTAACAATTTTCCATTCTTCAACCTTATCAACATTTCTTAACTTTATCAACATTTTTAGACTATATCAATATTTTCCAACTGTATCAAAATTTTTCATCTGCATCCACATTCGACTTCATACAAATTTTTTTCAACTTTATTAACATTTTTCTACTGTATCAACATACCATAGATATATCAATTTTATCGAAATTTTACGACTAAAGTAACATTTATTTGATTATTAATTTATGACTTAATCAACATTTTAGACTGCATCTATATTTTGGACTCCATCAACATTTTTCGACTTAATCAACATATTACAACTTTATCAACATTTTTTGACTTCGTGAACAATTTCCGACATAATCAACATTTTATGACTTCATTCACATTTTTCAACTTTCTCGACTTTATCAAAATTTTTCGACTTAATCAACATTTTGTTACTTCATCAACATTTTTTAACTTTATCGACATTTTTCGAATGTATCAATATTTTCTAACCTTATCAACATTTTTAGACATATCAATAATTTCTGAATGTATCAACATTTTTCGACTTTATAAAAAAATTTTTCAACTTTATCAACATTTTTCTACTGTATTAACATTTTCTACTGGATCAACATTTTATGACTTCATTAACATCCTTCAACTTTATCGACATTTTCCCGAGTTTATCACCATTTTTCGACTTTATCAACATTTTTCAACTTTATCAACATTTTCTCGACCTTATCAACATTTTTCAGCTGTATCAACATATTTAGACTATATCAATAATTCTTGAATGTATCAATATTTTTCAACTGCAACAACATTTTTCAACTGTATAAACATTTTTTCCACTTTTTCAACACTTATCTACTGCATCAACATTTTTCGACTGCATCAACATTTTTTGACTTTATCAACATATTTAAATTTTACCAACAATCCTCGACTAAAGTATCATTTTTTTTATTCCATTAATACGAACTTGTACAGTGAAATTTGCAATGAACAACAACCGACGCTACAAATATTAACTTGGAAATTGGTGACATATGTCATATGGTAGATCGTTCCGTAGCGTGGCCTAAGTGGTAGAGGTCTGCTGCACTCTTTCATTAGAATGCAGAAGGCTGCGGTTCGATTCTAGTAAGAAGCAAAGATCTATATATAAATACGTGAACAGTTTTTTTTGTCTCCCTTTTGCGAGCTAACCATTTAACCGATTTTGGATATTTTTTTTTTTATATGATAGGTACTGTGGTGTAGAAACCACGAATCCAAAAATTGTCCACATAACTTGCCATTAAGGCATTTAAAAACAGGATCAAAGTTTCCGATATAATTACAACAACAACAGCACCCACAGTGTTATGCTGTGTTGATGAGAAAATGAATGAGACAGTGGAGTGGGAGAGATTTTGTTGTTTTTCTCTTGCTAGCACGAAACCTGTATCGTTGCGCTCTGTCGACGTTCTGCACCGATATTTTGGATGTTTCTCGATACTTTTGGACTTTTATCGATATTTTGGATGTTTCTCGATACGTTTGCACTTTTATCGATATTTTGGATGTTTCTCGATACTTTTGGATTTTTATCGATATTTCTCGATGCTTTTGAACTTTTACCGATATTTTGAATGTTTCTCGATACTTTTGGACTTTTATCGATATTTTGGATGTTTCTCGATACTTTTGCACTTTTATCGATATTTTGGATGTTTTTCGATACTTTTGGATTTTTATCGATATTTCTCGATGCTTTTGGACTTTTACCGATATTTTGGATGTTTCTCGATACTTTTGGACTTTTATCGATATTTTAGATGTTTCTCGATACCTTCGGACTTTTACCGATATTTTGGATGTTTTTCGATACTTTTGGACTTTTACCGATATTTTGGATGTTTCTCGATACTTTTGGACTTTTACCGATATGTTGGATGTTTCTCGATACTTCTCGATATTTTGGATGTTTCTCGATGCTTTTGGACTTTTACCGATATTTTGGATGTTTTTCGATACTTTTGGACTTTTACCGATATGTTGGATGTTTCTCGATACTTTTGGACTTTTATCGATATTTTGGATGTTTCTCGATACTTTTGCACTTTTATCGATATTTTGGATGTTTTTCGATACTTTTGGATTTTTATCGATATATCTCGATGCTTTTGGACTTTTACCGATATGTTGGATGTTTCTCGATACTTTTGGACTTTTATCGATATTTTGGATGTTTCTCGATACTTCTGCACTTTTTGGATATTTCTCGATGCTTTTGGATTTTAATCGATATTTTGGATGTTTTTCGATATTTTGGATGTTTCTCGATACTTTTGGATGTTTCTCGATACTTTTGGACTTTAACCGATATTTTAGATGTTTCTCGATACTTCTCGATATTTTGGATGTTTCTCGATACTTTTGGACTTTTATCGATATTTTGGATGTTTCTCGATACTTTTGCACTTTTATCGATATTTTGGATGTTTCTCGATACTTTTGGATTTTTATCGATAGTTTGGATGTTTCTCGATACTTTTGGACTTTTATCGATATATCGGATGTTTTCCGATACTCTTGGACTTTTACCGATATTTTGGATGTTTCTCGATACTTTTGGATTTTTATCGATATTTTAGATGTTTCTCGAAACTTTTGTACTTTTATCGATATTTTGGATGTTTCTCGATACTTTTGGACTTTTATCGATATTTTGGATGTTTCTCGATACTTTTGCACTTTTATCGATATTTTGGATGTTTTTCGATACTTTGGAAGTTTTATCGATATTTTGGATATTTCTCAATACTTTTGCATTTTTATCGATATTTTGGATGTTTCTCGATACTTCTCGTTATTTTGGATGTTTCTCGATACTTTTGGGCTTTTACCGATATTTTGGATGTTTCTCGATGCTTTTTGACTTTTACCGATGTTTTGGATGTTTTCGATACTTTTGGACTTTTACCGATATACATACCGATGTTTATCGATACTTTTGAGATCTTTTCGATATTTTGGATGTTTTCCGATATTTTTTGGCACAAGCACTACACCAATTTTTATTTTATTCGGTTTTAAGATATACTGAGCCTGCTGCATATAAAAAATGTTGCTACGATTAATGAGTACTCAATGTTCTGGCTTTCTTTTTTACCAAACGGTACTCGGAGAAAGTGTATCTATCTCAAAGTAAAAGGCAAAATTTTGGCCACCGGCGATACTAGTTAACTAAAATAGGTCTGATGAGGCTATGTACATATATAAATATGCAAGTTAATATTTGTAGCGTCGGTTGTTGTTCATTGCAAATTTCACTGTACAAGTTCGTATTAATGGAATATTCAAAAATAGCAGTCTTAAAAAGCAAAATTAAAATCATTTTAATTTGTGTAAAATCATTTAACCTTTTTTTTAATTTCATCAAAAATTATCGACTTAATCAACATTTTTTAACTGTTTCAACATTTTTCCACTTCATCAACATTAACAACAACTTTATCAACATTTTTTTTTTTTTTTTACTTAATCAACATTTTTGGGCTTTATCAACATTTTCATTATTATCAGATTTTTTCGACTGTATCAATATTTCAACTTTTCAACATTTTTTAACTTCATCCAAATTTTTCATGGTTATCAACATTTTTCTACTGTATCAACATTTTTCTTCTTAATCAGTAATTTTCGACATTATACAATTTTTTCTACTTTATCAACATTTTTCAACATTAATTAAATAAAAATAAAATTCTCACTGTAACAGAATGGATAAATAGTTGGATGGACGTATGGATGGATGGATGGATAGATGGATGAGTGTATCAATGGGTTGAACGACAACGGATCGCTGTGTGTCTCCATTATAACAGCGTAAGTATGTTTGTTTGTATGTGTGTGTGTTTCGGTTTGCATACTTAGTTTCATAGAGATGGATGAATGCATAATTTGAAATGTTGAAATGAAGCCTCATGTGTTGAATTGTGCGGTACGGTTGTCGGTGTTGTTGTTGTGTTGTTCCTGTTGGCTTTGATGACTGACATTGAAAATATTTGTTATTTGTTTTAGCTGCTGTTGTTCTCTTATTGTTGTAGTTGTTGCTATTGTTGTTACAGCGGAAATTGTTTCTACTATTTTTCGTCACATGTTTTTGTTATATCTGTTGTTGTCATGTTTGATTTGATGAAAAAAAATATACACAAATAAATAGAAAATATCAGGATAAAGCTTGAAATAATCACAACATACAGACACATGCACACATTTCTGCAGAATAACATACAAAATGTTGCTAACATTCCAAATATTGTTGTCGATATTTTTGCTGTATTCGCTGTTGTTGTTGTGGTGTACTAGGAAAGATTTAAATATTAGTGAATGGCATTCAACAGTTTGCTATGCTTTTTTTTATTTGTTGCAGCAACATCTGCAATAGCTCAGATGTGATGTATATGCGTGCGTTGTTTACTTTTAATGCAAATTACTTGTTAACAACATTTTCACAGTTAATGGAAAACAACAAAACCAAAAAAAAAAAAAAAAAAAAAACATTCCTTGAGGCCACACATGGAATTTGGCATAAATGTTGTAAATTGATGGAAGTGCAAATAAACAAGGAACAAAAAATCAATATATATTTTGCTGAAAATATTTTCTAAGAAAATTTCAAAAAAATTCAATTATAATTTTATGCAAATGCTTTAAGACTTGGGAAAAATTTATCCAAGAATTTTTAGTGCTAACTGCGGAAAAGAAATTTTGTGCAAAGTTCAACTTTAATTCAAACAGAAATTTAACTTTAAATATGCAAACTCTCATTTTTAGTTTCTAACTTTAAATTTTGGGTAACATTTCGTTAAAAAAAAAGCATTAAAAAAAGTTTTTGAATTTTGAAAGTTGTTGATCAACTCAAAAATATCATTAAATTCTCTATATACTTGTTGCTAAAGTTGAAAAATGTTTTTCAGGGCAAACAACAAAAAAAGGCCGCTAAACCATGATAAAGCCAAAGAAATGTTTAAGTTGCTAATGTTGAAAAATGTTGATGACGACGAACATCTATAAAAAATTCGTAATATAATAATAAGTTAAAGAAATGTTGAAGAAGTTGAAAAATGTTGCTTGGGTCGAAAAATGTTGATAAATTCGAACAATAGTAAAGAGCGGGAAAAAATCTTGACAAAACTAAAGACATTTTAAGAAGTCGAAAAATATTGCTGATGTCGAAAAATGTTGATGAAGTCAAACAAACATAAAAAAGGCGAAATATCATCATAAAGTCAAAGAATTGTTCAAGACGTCGAAAAATGTTGCTTAGGTAGAAAAATGTTGAAAAATTCGAACAATAGTAAAGAGTTGAAAAATGTCGTGACAAAACCAAAGACATTTTAAGAAGTCGAAAAATGTTGCTGATGTCGAAAAATGTTGATAAAGTCAAACAATCATAAAAAAGGCGAAATATCATGATAATGTCAAAGAAATGTTGAAGAAGTCTAAAAATGTTGCTAAGGTAGAAAAATGTTGATAAATTCGAACAATAGTAAAGAGCGGGAAAAAATCTTGACAAAACTAAAGACATTTTAAGAAGTCGAAAAATATTGCTGATGTCGAAAAATGTTGATGAAGTCAAACAAACATAAAAAAGGCGAAATATCATCATAAAGTCAAAGAATTGTTCAAGACGTCGAAAAATGTTGCTTAGGTAGAAAAATGTTGAAAAATTCGAACAATAGTAAAGAGTTGAAAAATGTCGTGACAAAACCAAAGACATTTTAAGAAGTCGAAAAATGTTGCTGATGTCGAAAAATGTTGATAAAGTCAAACAATCATAAAAAAGGCGAAATTTCGTGATAAAGTCAAAGAAATGTTGAAGAAGTCTAAAAATGTTGCTTGGGTCGAAAAATGTTGATAAATTCGAACAATAGTAAAGAGCGGGACAACATCTTGACAAACCAAAGACATTTTAAGAAGTCGAAAAATGTTACTAATGTCGAAAAATGTTGATAAAGTCAAACAATCATAAAAAAGGCGAAATTTCGTGATAAAGTCAAAGAAATGTTCAAGATATCGAAAAATGTTGCTTAGGTTGAAAAATGTTGATAAATTCGAACGATTCTTAAGAGTTGGAAAAAATCATGACAAAAGCGAATAAATGTTGCTAATATTGAAAAATGTTGATAAAGTCAAACAATCATAAAAAAGGCCAAAAATCATGGTAAAGTCAAAGAAACCGGCAAAAACCATGGCAAAACCAAAAAAATTTCATGAAGTCGAAAAATGTTGCTAATGCTAAAAAATGATGTAAAGTTGTACATTAATAAAAAATGCGAAAAATCATGATAAAGTCAAAGAAATTTGAAGAAGTCGAAAAATGCTGCTTAGATCGGAAAATTTTGCTTAGGACGAAAAATGTTGATAAAGTCAAACAATCATTGTTGAACTTCCAATTTAAAAAGTACTTGCTGTTCTTTCAATTATGTATTCGTTGATTTTTTATTTAAGAAATATTCAATTTTTCTTGTTAAAATTTTCACTCGTATTGTAGCAAGCAATATAACAATTCGTACAATTTATAATTTAATAAATCATTTAAAATAAATATATTATAAATACATTAATTACAAGAGGTTATGGGCTCCATCGACAAATCTACTGGAATAAAGCAGTTCGCAGGCGTTAATTATGAAACATGGAGGTTTCGTGTCGAAAGACATTTGAATGCAGCCTGTGTTCTGGAAGCTGTTAAAGAGTCAGCTCCAGATAGTTCCGCACAAATTGCAAAACGGGAAGAGTTCCAAAGGAAGGATGCTAAGGCTCAAGATATTATCACCGCCTTAGTTCATGACGATTACTTGGAGTATATTCAAGACAAGCCAACGGCTAAAGAAATGTGGGATGCGTTAAATGCATCATTTGCTTGCAAGTCGTCGCAGAGTCAAACCCTCATCAGGAAGGAATTAGCAAACTTAAAGTTGCGTGAAAATGAGGATTTAAGTGCACACTTATTAAAATTCGACACACTTATACGGCAGCTGAAATCTGCAGGAGCAAAACCGGAAGAAGGTGATTTAGTGTCTCAACTATTTTTAACGCTCCCAGAGTCTTTCGATGCAATAGTGACAGCGCTTGAAAATTTACGAGAAGATGAACTCACTTTAGCATTTGTTAAACCTCGTCTGCTAGCTGAGGAACTAAAAAGGAAAAGCCGATTCAAAGAAGAAACTGTGGAAAAAGTGACCGCTTTTTCAACGAAAAAAAAAACGTATCGGTTTAATGGAAAGTGTCACAAATGTGGTAAACATGGACATATGAAGAAAGACTGCAGAGTTAAAGATGCTAATTGCATATCTCAGCTAAAGCGCGGTGTTAGTTTTATGGCAGATTCTAATGAAAATCCAAAAACCAAAATTGATACCGAAATATCGTTTGCTTTGGATTCTGGAGCAACGGATCATTTTGTAAATAGTAAGAATTGGTTTTATAAACTTCGAACACTTACAGAACCGCGGATTATTAATGTAGCTAAGGCCGATGAGCGCATAGCAGTTTCTGACATTGGTGAAATAAGAGCTGTAAGCGACACAGGTGTCGACATATTTTTAAAGGATGTACTTTATAGTCCAGAATTTTCTGAGAATCTTTTATCTGATACGAAAATAGTGGAAGCAGGTATAAAAGTAAAATTTTTTAAATCCCATGCATCAATTGAGAAGGATGGAAAAGTTCTCACAACTGCAAGTCGTTGTGGAAACCTGTTTGTGGTAAAGCTTGGTATTACTAAAACTTACGCAAACTTAAATAAATCTGAAGAAAGTTCTTTGTGGCACAAGCGATTAGGACACATCAGTTATCAAGGTCATAGAGATTTATTGCATGGAAATTTTGTTACTGGAATTTCAAAGATGTGTCAACAAGATTTTTGTAAAATTTGTGTTCAGACTAAACAATGCAGAGAATCATTTACTGGGACCAGAGTTAGGGCAGTCAGACCTCTTGAGCACATACACTCAGACGTTTGTGGGCCAATTACTCCAACTTCGTGGAATGGATCCCAATACTTTGTTTCGTTCATCGATGATTATACGCACTTTGCAATGGTTTATTTGTTGAAGAGAAAATCAGAAGTTTTTGACAAGTTTAAGGAGTTTGAAGCGGTTGTTTCAGCTAAATTTGGAACAAAAATTTCAAAAGTGACTGTAGATCAAGGCAGAGAGTATAAGTCAAATGAGATGTTACAATTCTGTAAAATGAAAGGTATACAAATCCTTGAAACTATGGCTTATACACCTCAGCAAAACGGTGTTGCAGAGAGATTTAACCGGACTTTAGTTGAAAAAGTTAGAGCTCTTCTACTGGAAGCTGGAAACCCAAAATTTTTGTGGGGAGATGCTGTTTACACTGGCGTTTATTTAATCAATAGAAGTCCATCGAATGCACTAATAAATGGAAAGACACCTGCTGAAATGTGGTTTGGTCAAAAACCAGATCTTTCAAAATTAAGAGTTTTTGGTTGTCAAGCTTATGCATGGGTACCTGCACAGAAGCGAAAGAAACTTGATTTAAAAAGCAAGCCATATGTAATGATTGGATATTGCCCCATTGGATATCGCCTATGGGATAAGGAGAAGAAACAAGTATCACTGGCACGTGATGTTAAATTTAATGAAAGTGTTTTTCCCTATAAAAAAGTTATGGATAAAGTTCCAAGCATTTTAGTTTTAAACGGAAACGATCCAGAGGGGGAGATAGATGGTATCGTTTTATGCCAAGACGACGAAAATCGCGATAACTCAACTGATCATCAAAATGCGACTGCTTCTGAAGATAAAGCACGATATGAAGTTGAAATACCAACAGAAACAGAAGTATCATCTGAAGTTGAAGTACCACTAGAAGGGGAAGTACCACCTGAAGTTGAAGTACTACCTGAGATTTGTCTGGATGTGGATCTTTCCAGTGAAAATATTGATGAAGATGAAGATGCAGTTGTTCGTCAAGCCGAAACCCCTGGAAACGACAATGTTGTTCAAAATCAGATACGACGAAGTGAGAGGTTACGGAAACAAACAAGTAAGTTTTCTGATTTGTATCATTCTTTATTTGAGGCCTCATCCATGAATTACTCAATGGGCATTCCTAACTCATATTCGGATATACAGAACTGCACTGACCATGAGCAGTGGATGAACGCTGTTAAAGATGAACTTAACTCTATGGAAGTAAACAAAGTGTGGAATATAGTAGAGAAACCTGATAGAGTAAAATTAGTGAAGTCTAAATGGGTTTTCACAATAAAAAGGGACGCAAATGGGATTCCAATACGACACAAGGCAAGACTCGTTGCTAAAGGTTTTTTACAACGCTATGGTATTGATTATGAGGAGACGTATTCTCCTGTCGCCAGACTGACAACCATAAGAATAATTTTAGCAATTGGGGTAAACAAAAGATTTTTCTTTCAACAACTTGACATTAAAACAGCCTTCTTAAATGGAGAATTAAAGGAAAATATTTTTATGGAAGTTCCTGAAGGTATGGAGAGTAAGCCAGGAACGGTACTGAAGTTAGTCAAATCATTGTATGGGTTAAAACAAAGCCCAAAGTGTTGGAACGAGAAGTTAAATTATTATTTAATAAAATTTGGTTTCCAAAGGTCACAACACGATTATTGCCTTTATACAAAATATTCTACCCATAGCACTATTTTTGTAGTAATATACGTAGATGATTTGCTGATAGCTGGAAACAATGATCCAGAAATTAAAAATTTGAAAAAACAGCTATCATCCGTACTAGAGGTAACTGACTGTGGAGAACTAAAATACTATCTTGGTATCAAAGTTGAATATGATCGAGAAAAAGGAGTTATGAAACTTTCACAGGAAGCTAACATAAACAAAACTTTGGAAAAATTTGGACTTTTGGAATGTAATGAAGTAAAATCTCCAATGGAAAAAGGACTTCAATTTGCTTCTGAATCACACCAAGTTACAAGCAATCCATATCGTGAATTATTAGGTAGTCTAATGTACCTGATGTTGTGCGTAAGGCCCGATATATGTTACGCTGTTGGTTATATGGGCAGATATCAACAAAACCCTGGAGATGCCCATTGGAAAACATTAAAGAGAATTTTAAGATATATAAAAGGCACTAAAACTTTAAAGCTAGTTTACAATCGAAAAGAAGACTGTGAGGTAGTTGCTGGCTATGCAGATGCTGACTGGGGTTCGAGCTTGAAAGATAGAAAGTCTACAAGTGGATACGTTTTTTATGTTTTTGGTTGCCCTATATCATGGACAAGCAAAAAACAAACATGCGTAGCTACTTCTTCCAGTGAAGCTGAGTATGTTGCTCTTAGCCAGGCTGCATCCGAAGGTATTTGGATACGAGGCATACTTGAAGACTTAAAAATTACTGGCGGAAAAGATTCAGTTACTATATATGAAGACAACATGGGTTGCATAGCAATGGCGAAAAATATAGAGTCCAAACGATCGAAACATATAGATATTAAATATCATTTTCTGAGGGATCTCATAATGAAAGGACAACTGAAGATTGAGTATATATCAACGAAAAACCAAATTGCTGACATATTTACAAAATCATTGGATACAACAAGTTTTTTGGCAATAAGAGACTATTTAAAGATGTCTTATTGAGAGGGGGTGTTGAACTTCCAATTTAAAAAGTACTTGCTGTTCTTTCAATTATGTATTCGTTGATTTTTTATTTAAGAAATATTCAATTTTTCTTGTTAAAATTTTCACTCGTATTGTAGCAAGCAATATAACAATTCGTACAATTTATAATTTAATAAATCATTTAAAATAAATATATTATAAATACATTAATTACAAGAATCATAAAAAAGCGAAAAATCATGGTTGAGTCAAAGTAATGTTGAAAAAGTCGAAAAATGTTGTTTAAATCAAAAAATGTTATTAAATTCGAACAAAAATGAAAAGGCGAAAAATTATGATTAATTCAAAGAAATGTTGAAGTTGACGTATAGAGTGAAAAAACAAGATAAATTCAAAGAAATTTGAGGAATTTAGAAAATGTTGCTAGAGTTGAAAAAATTTGATAAAGTCAAATACTATTAAAAAAGGCAAAAAATCATGATAAAGTCCAAGAAATGATGAAAACGTCTGGAAATGTTGCTGAAAAAAAAAAAAATTTTGATTTTCAACCAAACAATTTCCGCATCTGACTATGCACAAGTTACTATGCATAGACGACCAATATGTCTGTATGTATGTATCTGTATATATAAATCATTTTTGTTCCCCATTGTAAGTCCTTAATTTAGCAATATCACACTAAACATGCACCTTGTATACACGTTGAACAACAACGATATGCAAACAATTCCTCACGCACTTTTGTTGTACGTACCACAAGAGGCATAAATAAATAACCTCAACATACGATTCTGGGAATTAAAATTTTTTTTCCAGAATTTTTTTTGTTGTTTTCATTTGCATTTTTCTTCATTTTGATTTTAGCACAAATGTTACAAAAATCACAACTAGATTTCTTTTCATTTCTTTTTTTTTAGTTTTATTTCTCTCTGCTTCATCTCAACACCGATATGCATTTTTAATTAGAAGAATAAAAAATGACCCCTAGCAGTCGCAGCCTTAGCCAAGGCTACTTGGCGATTTAAATCGAAGTTGCGCGTTGCATTTGCTGCGTGTGTGTATCTCCAACAGCGATTTTTAGTGTAAACATGTTGCTGCGACAAATATATTGCATGATGGACTAATTAGGCGCTACAGCGATGCTTGATGTATTGCGAACAATGTGAGCAGTAGCAGTTAAGCTGATGCAGATTTATTAGCTAAATGAACGGAAATGGGGTAGCAGCTATGGAACAAAAATACAAGAAAAATGTACGTTTAGTATGAATAATCAAAGGAGTTCATAAAAAACGATATTGCATCGGACTAGAAACTATGGTTCATTTGTGAATGATGTTTTTGAATTGGTACACAAACAAAGACTAAAATATTAGATCTTGCTGATTATAATGAGATAGATGTTAAGTGAAGCGAACCATTACTTTGAAAAACTGTATAAACCATTCATTTGTGCACAAATATTTTGCTTAGAGATCGGATCAATAGTGAATTGGCAAGAAAAGGCAAATCATTTTGGAATTTTTCCATTTAGAGCTCATACCATGGAGTATTTTTATCCATTTATAAATCTTAGAAAGAACATAGGACCAAAATGAAATGTCGCTATTTCCGATTACTTTTATCTTTTTGTACGACTTTCGCGATTCTTGGATCTCCCACTGCAATGACCTTTTCTAGATGAATTCCACTCAAAGTCTTGGCAAAAATCCTGGCTTTGTGTTTCTCGAAGATTATAATCATCCATAGGAATATGTTTACTGATTCTCGAAAAGCATCGCCTATGTCTGCGGAAATATCGATTATGATAGCTTCATCAAAAAAAGTAGTTCGTTGCATTGAAAAGTTAAGAAACCGGTTATGTTCACTACCAACGGCCATATGGGCATATACGAAAATAATATTCCCTTTTTTATATTCTAAGGGATTATCCAATACAAGGTCCCTTTTCCAACTGGGTTGTTTTGACAGCTGTTATGTATCGAATGGCTTATTCATATGATGTTTGTGGTCAGTATTTAATACGACTTAATCATGTATAGACCAACGTTTATTAATATAGAAAATGTTATAGAGTTCTTCAACATCATTTCGTTAGTTATGAGCGTCGAACTGAGCGCACTTTTCGTATCACCATCACCAGATTTCAAAGGAATTTTACACTATTGAACATTCATCATTCAACCAGAGTGCATAGAGCCCGTATTGCTGCAGTAGCAGAGGGTGTGCGTGAAAACCGTGAACAATCCATTCGTCGCCGATCTCAGGCTTTGGGCATCTCTTATGGATCATTGTGGCGTATCTTGAGGAGTGATCTTGATAAAATGCAGCTCATACAAGAATTGAAGCCAGCTTATCTTGGTGTACGCTTTAATTTTGGTTTATGGGCCTTAGAACAACTTAAAACTGATCCGTTATTTTATCGGAAAATTGTGTTTAGCGACGTAGCCTACTTCTGATTAAACGGCTACGTTAGCAAGTAAAATTGTCATATTTGGGCCGATAAACAACCAGAAGCAATCCAAGAGCTTCCAATATACTGTTTGGTGTGCTTTATCTGCAGGAGGCATCATCGGACAGTATTTCTTCAGAAAACCCAAAAAATTCTTATAGTAGGCGTTAAAATAAAATACCCGTGTCTTGTCGTTTTTCTCCAGCACGTCAGATTTTTTTTAATCAATTTTTGAAGTTTTTTAATCAACTGTACAAGAAAAAAACAAAAATAACGCATTCTTGTGTTAAATCGATGAATCTAACTATATGATCCTTACATCTAAGGTGTATCATGTGTTCAGTAAACTTATGCAAGATATTACGAGGAATATTTTTGTAGAAAATTTTAACCCTCTAAGACCCTTACATATGGGTCATTTTGACCCCCCAACATTAAGTTCAAAATGATTTTTTAAATTTTTTTTTCTTGTATAAATCTGCAGTTGATTTTGACTTTTTTTTTTCATTTTTTCTGAAAAAAAAAAATTTTCAATTTATTCCTCCGAAACTAACAAACCAGCCAAAAAATGATGTGAATATCATTTATCGGTAATTTAATTACCTTTAATATGACATACATATAAAACACAAACATTGATTCTTGAAATATTTGTATTTAAGTGAAACTATCTTTTTTTTTTCGGTCCAAAAACCGATAATGACCGATATCTCGAAAACGACACGAAAAAAAATTAATTATGCAATTTTCGGAATCAGCAACCCATTTTACATATAAAATAAATAATGGCATTCAATGGGAAAACAATTTTTAATCATTTGTAAACTAGTGTTTTTATTGTCAAAAAATTTAGGATATTGGATTAGCCGACCTCTGGTTTCAACCGGATGGCGCAACATGCCATACAGCTAGAGAAAAAATCGCATTACTGAGGAAAACGTTCTATCAAAACATCATCTCAAGAAATGCTCCCGTTAATTGGCCACCAAGATCATGTGATTTGACGACATTGGATTACTTTCTTTGGGGATATGTTAAATCACTTGTTTATGTCGACAAATCCGAAACTATTGACGCTTTGTAAGATAACTCGTGTTATTCAAGGAATACCGGCCAATATGCTCGAAAGAAGTGTCAAGAATTGGACCCACAGAATAAACCATTTAAGAGCTAGTCGTGAGAAATATTTGAACAAAATAATTTTTAAACATTAAGTTGTAAGAACCTAATTATCATTCCAAATAAAGATTTGCATCAATACAATGATTTTTATGTAGGGGTAAGTGGAGTAAAGTGGGAAGTGGGGTAAAGTGGGAAATGCCCCTTTTCGAGCAAACTAGCAAAGTATAGCTGTCATACGCTTCGGACATGAATGTAGAGGTATGGTTCCTTGGGCAAATATTCAAAGAATTGAATGAAATTTCAGCCTAGCTTGGTGTTTTGTTTGAAAAAATTCATCCAAAAATAATCGTTTATTTTGAAAGTCGGTCATAATAATCAGCTATTTGGCCCATATCACTTTTTTTGAATATACAGCATCAATTCCACACCACCAGCTGAACTTTTTATGTAAACAAAACGCAATTTAATTGATTACTGACAGAATACCAGCCAAATCATATAGTGACATTACTTTTGTCTTTATAAAAATTTTTAAAATTTAGTATGAAAATAAAAAAAAATATTGATGAAAGGTACAATACAATTTTCGATCAAAAATGCGCCGAACTAAAGTTGAACGCAGAGGTATAGTTCCATGGGCAAATATTCATAGAATTGAATGAACTTTCACATAGGGGGGTATCCGAGATCAGTTTTCAAATCGGCCCACCCTAATGTATATATATATATATATAAAAGGTATCGATTCCGCACCATCCATTTTTAAAAAAATCGGTTTTTTCGTATTTAAGAAAAACACAAACAAAAACCGGAAACAGCAATAGTCATTCCAGATGTCATTTTTGATGCTTCATCCGAACCCGGTCTTAGAATTGCTCTGTTACGTCTGGACTTTGAGATATAGAGTAGAACGGGGTAATGTCGTGCAAGGGGTAATGTCGTGCACTGGCTGTTTTAGCCCAAAGAATTGAATGATTTACCAACTGTTCGTATGGTAGGGACCTGCTGACCTACTGAGCTTATGCATATAATACTAGCAATTTTCACCAGTTCGTCTCTACAGAGTAACCTTTTTTTCAAAACGCACGCTTTCGGGACGATAAAAGTGTTTTTTTATCAGGTCAGAAAAATAATTTTCCTTCCGGAAAAATATAGCAGGTAAGTGTTTTCTGAAACGAAATATCCTGCCAAAGAAAAGAAGTATTTGGTTTTCGAAAAAAATTTTGGGCTTCACCGAGATATCGAAGTTGACCTTTAAAACGACCATTGGGGTAATGTCGTGCACATTCACTTACACAAACACAATTTCTCGCTACACAAATGTTGTTACACATGAATGTAACCAATGAAATTATCCTTCGATCGGATACTTACTCGTTGCATTCGCTTGAGATGTACGGATTTACGAGCATGTCAAAGTTGAGTGCACGACATTGCCCAGTTCTACTCTACACAACATATTATGTACTTCACACTTGTATAATAATGAATAAATACATGATAATGCTAAATCTCTACTAATAGAACCACTACATATCATTTCTCACACATTTTGGTACCTTTACTATACTTGGAAAACAATGCACGACATTACCCCACAAATTTTGAGGGGGGTAATGTCGTGCACATTTTTTTTTTCTTCACTTACACAATTTCTCGCTACACAAATGTTTTTACACATGGATGTAACCAACAAAATTATCTTTCGATCGGATGCTTACTCGTCGCATTCGCTTGAGATTTACGGCTTTACGAGCATGTCAAAGTTGAGTGCACGACATTGCCCCGTTCTACTCTACTTACATAAATGTTTAAAGGACACCATTTTTTTTTTTTTCCTATTTTTTAAGTTATATAAAAAGATAAGGTAATATTATGCCATAAAATCTGGTAGCCCTAGTTTTTTTCTTGAAAACACAATCAAACCGATAACGATATCTTTTTTTTTGTCGAAGATATCCTTATCTAAAAAGTTAAAAAAGTGCAAAAACACGATTTTTGGCTATATTTGAGGTTAAATACCGTACGGACGAAATTCGTCTGCTCTTTTTTACCAACCGACACATTTAAAACAATTCTTTATCTTTAAAATGAGCTAACAAGTGGTCCCTTGTAATTGTTTTCTAAAAAGTTATGACTATTTTAAGACGACATGTTGCAGCAATACGTATCAGGTGTTTGAATTAGTTTTAAAGGTTTTTTAAGAGATGGGGCAACTATCAATAGATCGCATCGGGCACACCTGTGACTATATTCATTTCAAAGCACATTGTCTAAGCTTCATTTTTCAGTATGTGTCATTCCACTGAAGTGTAAACAACATATATTTTTTTCTCTGTGAACATGTCGACTTTCGTTCCAACAAAACGCAATTTGCGGGAAGGTTTACTTTTGTGCTTCCATTTGAAGAAAAAAGCGGTTGAAGCACAACGCACGCTTACTGAGGCTTACGGGGACTATGCTCCATCGATTTCTACTTGTGAGTACTGGTTCCGTCGGTTTAAAAGTGGTGATTTTGATACGGAAGACAAAGAGCGTCCGGGCCAGCCGAAAAAGTTTGAAGATGAGGAATTGGAAGCTTTGCTCGATGAAGACCCGTGTCAAACCCTTCAAGAATTGTCAGAATCATTGGGAGTCGACTTATCAACGGTCGGCAAACGCCTAAAGGCCATGGGAATGATTCAAAAGCAAGGAAATTGGGTGCCATACGAGTTGAAGCCGAGAGACGTTGAACGGCGATTTTGCATGTGCGAACAACTGCTTCAACGGCATAAAAGGAAGAGTTTTTTGCATCGTATTATCACTGGCGATGAAAAGTGGATCCATTACGATAATCCTAAGCGAAAAAAATCGTGGGGACCACCCGGCCATGCATCAACATCGACGGCCAAGCCGAATATAAGGAATTCTCGTACACTAGACACCCCTGTGAGTTAGCACTTCATAATGTAATTTTTAAATGGTCATAACTTTGTAGAGAAATATTGCAGATGAACATTTAATAGCTCAATTGAAAGCCAAAAGAAAGAACTAAATGCTTCTGGTAATAGAAATTCACAGAAAAAATTTGTGTGTCCTGCATATAACATCCAATATAGCCAAAAATCGTGTTTTTGCACTTTTTTAACTTTTTAGGTAAAGATATCTCCGACAAAAAAAAAGATATCGTCATCGGTTTGATTGAGTTTTCAAGAAAAAATTAGGGCTATTAACTGTTATACCAGATTTTACGGCATAATATTACCTTATCTTGTTATATAACTTCAAAAATAGGAAAAAAAATGGTGTCCTTTAAACATTTATGTAAGGATATCTCAAAGTCCAGACGTAATAGACCAATTCTAAGACCAGGATCGGATTAAGCATCAAAAATGACATCTGGAATGACTATTGCTGTTTCCGGTTTTTGTTTGTGTTTTTCTTAAACACGAAAAAACCGATTTTTTTAAAAATGGATGGTGCGGAATCGATACCTTTTATATAAATATATATTAGACATATGTACATAATATGTACAAAACACCGAGACATACTCAAAAACCGTTAAAAAACTAAAATGTCGAAAAAAAAACGGCTGGACGTTCGATTTCGCGGTTTGCGGATTTTGATACTAGAAGGGTCCCCCAACATTATCCCTGAAAAAAATCGCGGGTGGTATTTCAAAAAGCTAAAATTTTTTAAAAACCACCGTGCCCTATCACATTTTTTTTTTTCAGATGCTTTTAAGATCAAAAACACCATTTTTTAGGTTATATGCACGAAATTGCTTTGCTCTTTCTCACTAAGTGCGTAGCTTGGTGCTATTCTTCATCATCAAAATAAGCCATGAATTAATTGGTCTTGTATGATTTATCCTGAAAAAGTTATAAATATTTGAAAATGAGACCATGGAGTGAAAACTCATGTGAAAATTCATATGATTTTCAATCTGAATCAATTTGAAGTAAGTGGTCATAACTTTTTAAGGAAGAATAATACAAGACCAATTTGTAGTTTATTTTGAAGACGAAGAATAGTACTTCTCATACGCCTTCTTTATAACCTCGTTTGAAACTTATTTTTGGATTGGTCAAAGAGCTTCGACAAATGGTTTGAGCGTATAACATCTGAAGTAACATACTCGTACACTTAAATATGTTACAACTTTTCAATTGTCATAAAAATTTTCATCGGATAACACTAGAGCTACTGTAGTGCAGAAACTTAAAAGGCAACCCACGTACCCCACATAAATATTCTCAACTCCTCTTTTTAACATTTTTTTTTTTTTTTTTTTTTCAGTAGAATGTAATTTAACTACTCCAAACACTTGTTCTTAAAGTAAATACCATCTAACGCGTCATTTGCCAATAAGCTCTCTCGTCGTGAGTCGTAAAAAAGAATTCCTTTCATTTTCTTCGTTAAGGTCATGCCAACATAAGTACTCGATAACAAGACGTTTCTAAGCAATGACTTTCTGACATAAATAACGAGGCTGACTGACTTACATGTTTTGATTTTTATGATGCCATAAAAATAACATAAAAAGATTTTTATTTTTATGAGAAGTTTCCGTTAACTTCTGGGTAGCTCCAATTTATGTGGGGTACAGCAAAATGTTAGAAGGTCACATAACACGTCGTGCTTGAACCAAGTTTAAATAAAAGTTTCTTGCATATGAGTTTTTTGACTGAATTATGTTACGTAATAACTTCACGAATCAAATGATCCCAAAATTAAAAAAATCGAATGGGCCCTTTTTGAAATAAGGAGCCTTAAACAATAACTATAAAAAGTTCATACAACACAAAATTAAAAATATTTGTAACATTTTCAAACTATTTTTTCTAAACTAATTTGAGGTCGCTGAACACGAAAAACGCATTCATTTTTTTTTTCCTTGGGGTCGTTCCCAAGATATTCGATAATTTATAATTTCGAGGTTATAGCTTCATATACATGACGCCAAATTAGTTTAGAAAAAATAGTTTGCAAAATGTTACAAATATTTTTAATTTTGTGTTGTATGAACTTTTTGTAGTTATTGTTGAAGGCTCCTTATTTCAAAAAGGGCCCATTCGATTTTTTTAATTTTGGGATCATTTGATTCGTGAAGTTATTACGTAACATAATTCAGTCAAAAAACTCATATGCAAGAAACTTTTATTTAAACTTTGTTCAAGCACGCCGTGATAAAGCAGGAACACACTTATATGGTAAATGATTGTAGCAAAATTAATTTAAAAAAAAGTAAAAAGCAAATATTTGAGATTTATGTTTCTTTTTTGACATAAAAATCAATTTTTGAGACTGAACGTAAATTTCTTCCAATAGGATCAATAACCAAACCCAATTTATAGGGCTTTTTGGATTTTCTGCATTACCGTGCTTGCAAATCAAAACAACATTTCCCTAACTTCCAGCAACAAGAAAGCAATAGCAACCTCGAAATTTGTTTGTAAATTATGCGCACAAGTGAAATCGAAACTTTGGCCAAATTTTTTTGCGAGCAACCTTAGTGTTGGTGTTGTAAGCCAGCCTTGTATGCTACACAAAGCAACTTTTCTACGCACTCACTCACTGCGAACTCCGCACACCATAGATTGCATATCAAAACAGGACTCACACGAATACATGTAATTCAAACCGCATTCACCTTGGCTGACCGAACAGACCAGACTCAACTAAATCGCAACGAATCGCAGCGAATCGAACCGAACCGAACCCAACCAGACGGGGAGGGTTTACGTACCGATTTTCATTTTCACACGTTTGCCTGTGGTTTATGAAATGGGCATTTGAAAACTGACTGGCATGACGAATCAAAAATGCAATGAAATGAAGCCCAAAATGCGCGTAGGTACATTGGCGCGAGATCAAATGCCAAGCGGAAGGTAGTAACTTTCATTTTGAGAGGGAGTCAGTCGTATCGAATAGTTGCTTGCATTGGAAATTAAAGAAAAACAAGTAAATGAAAAAACGCCTTAAACTTAAGTTTTATCTACTACTGTAAAAGGTGAAAGTTACATAAATTTAGATTTACTTGATGAAAATTTTCATGAAATTCCTTAACCCTTGTGTGCTCGTATGGGCTTTTAAATTTAAGAGATATTGTTTTCAAAAGTGGTGTGAAGGCGTATACAAAATCTTTCATACACCTATTGTCAAACACTTATCAAATTTATCGATTATCTCACCGAATACATATGCCACGTTCACTTTTTAACAATCGAAAGGTTTGCTTCAATATGACTACAATGATTTCGATGAAATTTCAGGCAAAATGTGAAGGAAATTAGAATTTCGCTTTTAAAAAAAGCATACATAGAATGTTTGATTTCAAATGCACAGACATGGCAGCTGATGAGAACTTGTTTGCTTAAGTTAACATTTGGGTGATTTCTGTAAAGTAAAATCGAAATGGTCGAATTTCGGTCAGAGAGCGAACTCTAGTAATGTGGAAAAAACTGTACTTTTTTCCTAAACGGTCACATTTTTCACAAGAGAGAACTCTATACTTTTTATTCTAGAACTAACTTACTGATTTGGAGATATTCCTGGTTTCATCAGCAGAAAATCGAACATTAAAATCTTAGGTGACAGAGGTGCTTTCCATATAAAGAATGTCTGAAAAGAGAACAAAAAAATATTTCAACCAAATATTACTGAAAATTATCATTTGGTAGATATGTAGGTATATGTGAGTAATATGTATAAGCGATTCTCCGAAAAATGTTCAACTCAATGTTCCGGGGCTCAAAACCATGTTTAAATTCAGAAATTTATATTTTAACTTATTAATACAGATACTTAACAAGAGCTTCTATACGAATGGCATAAAAAAATATAATTTAAATATTTCACAATGAAATTATAACATAAAGTGTTAAAAAGTCATTCTCCCTGCTGCCCTAACCACTTCTTAGTGCACTTAATTTATCCGTTTCGCATACTATGTTATTTTGTAAAAAAAACTTTAACGACATTCTTTGTGTAAGTATATATTTCAGTTACGGTTTTTTTTTTTTTTATATTGAACTGACATACATAAAAGTTGATCCCTCATTTTAGACTATCTCCGCTAAGGTTTTCTTATTTTCACTGAAAATTTTTAAATATTGATTAAGGAAAACCGAAAGTGAAGAGAAAGAGGAGACTTTGTTCTCTTTCAGCTCAGTCAGTTTTGGTTTTTCGATAGTGATTGTTAGTGAGTTTTTTTTAAAGAACACTTGCGTTCAGTGTGTGTCATTCTCCCTGTAAGTTTCTATACCCTACACCCAGGGTATATTCACTTTGTCCTTCCGTTTATAACGCAGAGAAGGAGGCGTGGCAGATATAGAAAAGTATATATACTCTTGATCAGCGTCACCACCTGAATCCATATAGCCATGTCCGTGTATCTGGCTGGCTGTGTGGCTGGCTGGCTTGGTGGCTGGCTGGCTGTGTGTTGAAATACACTTTTTGGGAAAACAGAGCAAGATAATTTAATGAAATTTGGTACACTACCTTCGCCGTCAAAATAAGCTCGTCGGATTGAAAATGAGCGAAACCAATCAACGGCCACGCCTACCGCCCATACAAAAAATATATTCAAAATGCAATTTTAGGAGTATTTTCACAACAATGCAACCAAAATACTCACAAATACTACGAATTGTAAGCGCAAGCTCTAAGCAAAAACTGGCCAAATTTAAACAAGAGGGCGTGGCACTTTCTATAGAAGCAAATGCTTCAAAACGCTATACCGAAAGCGTTTTCTAAGATAATCAAATTAAATTTTGCTCGGACACTAAGAATTATAAATGCAAGCTCTCAACAAAAATTGGGTGAAAAAGCTTCAAAACGCTATACTGAAAGCGTTTATTCAGATAATCGAACTAAGTTTTACTCATACACCAACTATAGATCCAAGATCTGAGCAAAAACTGGGTTTAATCGGACTAAAGGTAGTGTAACCTCCCATACAACCATAATTTTCAAAGCGCTATACTGAAAACGTTTTTTGAAATAATCCAACTAAATTTCACTGAAATACTAAGAACTATAAATGCAAGCTCAAAGCAAAAACTGGGTAAAATCGGACTAGGGGTAGTGGCACTTTCCATATAAGCAAAATTTTTAAAATACTGCAGTGTAGGGTATTTAATGTTTGGCCAAATGTTACAACCTTACTAGTTTTATATTACTTTATATATTCTCTTATCTTTAGATATGTTTATAAATAAACAATAAGAGTGGCTATCCACTAGTGTCAACTTTTTTATAAATAACTGCTCTTTTCATTGTGATATTATTGTTTTTGCAACCTTTTGTCATTCTCCCGTATAGTAATTCTCCTGTCAAATTTACTCCGGGAAAAGGATTTGCTTACGAGATATTGTTGTTTTCTGGTTTATTCATAAAACTTGTTGAACTAAGATTCCTTTTTATGATTATGGGCTGTCCATAAGCCGCGCAAGCTTAACATAAGTGTTTAGGGTTGCCACCTGGATATTTTCGAAATTCTTATTCAATTCTGACTTTTTTTGACGAAACTCAAATTTTTGGTTTCAGAAACGCTCAGATAAACTTTTTTAAAATTGTTCAAAGCTTTCGGTGTTGCCATTCGGTTTTTTATTATTTTTGCTTAAAACATCATCAAAAAAAAAAAATTAGATTAAAATTTAGTCTTAAAATACTTAACACTTTTTTAAATCCAACATAAATTTTTTTTAAATTCAACATAAATTTTGAGGGTTGCCAACTGGTTATTTTTGAAAATCTTTTATAATTCTTATTTTTTTTAAAGAAATTAAAATTTTTGGTCACAGAAACGCGAAGATAAACTTTTTTTTTAAAATTGTACAAAACTTTCGGCGTTGCCACTCAGTTTTTTTTTTTTTTTTTTTGTTATTTTAAACTATTTTTTTTTTTTAATAAAAGTTAGTCGTAACAAACATAAATAAACTTTACAAAAACTCAAAATGAAATTTTAAGTTTACCATCTGGTTACTTTCGAAAATCCTATTTAATTCTTATGTTTTTTGACTGAATAGAAGTTTTTGGTTTCAGAAACGCTCAGCTAAACTTTTCTAAAATTGTACAAACCCATATGGCAATACTTAAAATTTATGTTAGATTTTTCAAAAGTTTATTTAAACGTTTTGAGACTAAAATTTTATTTTAATTTTTTAAATATATTGTCTAAGCGAATCTTAAAAAAAAAATAAAGCAACCCTGAAAGAGTAAGTTCATTTTTTAATAGGTTCCAGAAATTAAGGTTTAATTCATAAAAAAAAAACACAAAAAGTAGGTGGGCACAAAATATGGCATGTTTTGGTACATTTTTTGGAGATTCACTCATATATTTTGCCAAAATAAATTTCAATCTTACTTAAGCTCAAGATATAAAAAAAAAATATGAAAACATCAGTGTTAAGACTACAAATCAATTATTTGAACTATAAGCCAACATTGGACCAATTACAATAATGTACCGCTAACTCCATTCTAAACACATACTGTATTTGAAAGAAATTCCCATAAGCCAAGTAACGCGCAACCTTTTAACATTGATTAAAACTATTTATTTAAATATTTCATTTTTTTTTCTCTATTACTTACATACAATTTGATTTGCTTTGATTAATTACAGCTAATTAGTTTTTCTTTTTTTCATTTCATCTCATTTTGAATCATTTAATTTAAAAGTTTACTTCATTAATATCAGGGTACGCTGCTCTCTTACTGGTTGGCATAAATTGTATAAATTGAGTTGTCCAAGACAGCGCTTTCAGTTCCCCACTTTGATTCCCAATAATCGTTAGTGCGGCGTTTGTTCTTAGCACACGGATACACCTATGTATGTGGTGCCTAGCTACAGGCTGTCAAACAAAAAAAAAATAAAGAAATAATACTGAAAGCTGCCTTAATGCTTTTGCTTAAATTTGTGAGTTAATTAAGTTTTCTATTTCTATTCTGTTGCCTTCATTTTTGTGCTTCATTTGTTAAAGTGAATAAATGGCTGAATGACTGACTGACTGACTGACGGTCCAACTGAATGAGTTCCTTTGGTTCGTTCGCATATTGAATTTCATTTTGATCTACGCACTTGCGTTTATTCAATTTTTCAACTCTGCAGGTTATTTTCACACATTTGTGTTGTATGTGCGCGCCATTAGCAACATATTTTTGTTGCTGGCAAACTGCCTGACTGTGTTGCATAGGCACTTGCTGGTTGCAACTATGTTGCCAAAAGAGCATGAACTGTACGGGCTACAGTTCGGTTGATTAAACCAGGCACTTAATTGAATTTCTGCATAAAATTTATATGATTTTGCAGTAAAAAGCAATGTTGCAAATATAACTTTAAGTTGTATCATAAAAATACTTTCGAAAATGTAAAAAAAATTCGTACCTAATGCATTCATAATGATTACTATATTGTGCCTTAGGATTTGTACAAAGTTGCAGCCTTCGAGTTAGTTACTCAAAGAGGATAAAATCCTCTTTTCATTACATCAAAATTAAACTTTCCCGTTCAATGCGACTTTCACCACTATTATTCTAATTCTAGAATATCTTCATCCAATGGCTTATTTCGCATAACTTTTGTTTTACAGCATTTAATTACTTTCTGAAAAATAAGTACAGTTCACTACCGTTTTTACATTTGAGTTAAAAATGTAAATTACAGATAGTTATAATGAGCCAAAGATCTCTAGATCGACATATTTTTTTTACTTCGCAAACTCATATTTCTAAGGTAAGTCAACAAAAAGAAAAATCAATCAAAAATTTTTAATTTTAGCGCATTAAATGTCCACAACAATTAGATGCGGCGCACAGTGCGGTCAAAGGCACCAAGTTGACATCAATTCAACAAGGCAACGACTTTTGTCAAAATTTGTAATATTCTCCTAAAACTTCAGTTATATATCTAACATGAGTCCGAAAATATGGTGATTTAACGAAATGTATATTTTATACTATATCTATCATATTTTAAATGACAAAAATAAAAAATGTGAAAAACCTTGCTTTCAGGTGCTAAAAAGTTTTGTATTAGTGTAAATGTCCAGCATAAAAATTTTGGTCCCAATCGGAAAATATTTTACCATGACCCCAGGCCGGTGAAGGTCGAAAAAATCTATTTGTATGAAAATAAGTGGCTTTGATCGAAACAATCAATCCTATCTTTGAAACTATTTGACAAAGGAGAATGAGATTTCGTGCATATATAAACAATGCTTGAGTAAATAGTATCCAATAAAAAATGGTCAGCGTCATGCCCCCTCCATCCCAAATTTGTCGTATTTCTGTGAGAAGTAAGAAGATGAAAATGACATTACGATTTGCATTGAACATTGTTGCTGGCTTATTAAGGAATACAAAAAACAAAACTAAAAGTCTTTACAGCTTACACATTTGAAAATTTCAGTTGATGCCAGCTTTTTGTATTTTGGCGAAACTTTGTACAAACCCTAAGGCACAATATGATCATTATGAATGCATTACGAAATTGCGGCGGATGAAAAACTTATTATATGGATAAAACTAGAAATCACTTAATAGTTTTATTCTTTTAAAGCTCATAATTTTTAATTGGAAAATAACTCCAAATGAATGGCAATAAGAGAATAAAATCGTTATAAAAACTGCCAGTTCACTCTTTTTACAAATTTTATTTACGAAAAGTAGTTTCTTGTGCAACATTGCAGGCACAAATATTAACATATGATAAACATAGTTCTAAATCATGTTACTTATCTTCCGAGTGATACATTTCAAAAGATTAAAGCAGCTAGAACTCAAGAACAGAACAAAACAGTAAAAAAAAAAACATCAAAACAGCAGTAATTTCGGTCTACGTAGAACTGCAGATACCCTACAAAATTTGCAAAATTTCTTTTTGATTTAAATTATGTAGTACATTTAAATTTTTATTTCAATATAATTAGGCTTTTCAACATTTTTTAGACTTTTGCAACACTTTTCGCAATATTTTTCGACTTTCAACTTCTTAGAATTTTGGAGCATTTTTGGACTTTGACAAGATTTTTAAACTTCCGTTATATTTTTTGACTTATTTCAACATTTTTAGACTTTAAAATGGTTTATGTTGACTATATGAAAATTATACTAATTTTATGAACTTTAGTCACAACATGAATGATGACAAAGGAGTATAGAGAATGAAACCACTCTACATAGATATAGGCACTTAAGCTACCAATTTTTCCGAGGGCACACAGCGCAGTCCGTTGATAAATGCGCTATGTAGAGAGATTGATTTCGAAAGGTTCATAGATCGATCCCGGCCTCAGACAAAATGTTCAAAAAAAATTTTTCAATTGTTATTTCATTTAATTGAAATAAATTAAATAAAACATAAATTGGTCTGATGATGGTTACGTGGCGGTAACCGAAACATATGTCACCATAGCCATGTTCAGTAGTTTTTTCTCTTCTCCTAATTGTCATAATATTCTAAGTTGGAAAATGCATGGAATTTTCGATTCTTGCAAAACAATGACTAAAATTAATAAAATAAGTATAATTTTTAGACTTTAGCAACATTTTTGGATTTTATCAACATTTTGGGACTTTTGCAACACATTTCAAATTTATCAACATATTTCGAATGCATCAACATTTTTCAATTTTATCAACATTTTTTAAGTTTATCAACATTTTTCAATTTTATCAACATTGTATTTATGTTTTATCAACAGTTTGCGACAAAATAAACATTTCTCGACTCATCAACATTATTGATTTAATCAAAGTTTTTCAACTTGATCAACAGTTTTCAACTCTATCAGCATTTCACACCTAAATAAATATTTCTCGACCAAATCTAAATTTTTCGACTTTATCAATATTTTTAGACGATATCACCATTTTTTGTTGTATGGATGCGATACTTTATCACGAACATTTTTGAATATTATTAGCATTTTTCGACTGTATCAAAATTTTTCAACTTTTTCAACATTTTTCCTCCTACTCAACATTTTTTGACTTCATCAACATTTTATTATTATAAGCATTTTTCGACTGTACCAACTTTTCTCGACTGTATCAAAATTTTTCAATTTTGTCAACTTTTTTCTCTTAAACAACATTTTTTGACTTCATCAACATTTTTCATAATTTTTCCTCAATATCAAAATTTTTTGACTTCATCAATATTTTTGATTATTATAAGCAATTTTCAACTGTATCAACTTTTTCCGACTGTATCAACATTTTTCCTTCTAATCAAGATTTTTTGAATTCATCAACATTTTTAACATTTTTCTTCCTTATCAACATTTTTTGACTTCATCAACATTTTGTTACTATGAGCATTTTTCGACTGTATCAACATTTTTCAACGTTTTCAACATTTTTTCTCCTAATCAACATTTTTTATCATTATCAACTTTTTTCGACTGCATGAATATTTTTCAACATTTTTCTACATTATACTTATAGCGAAATGCCAAAAGATCCCACTTGATCACATGTTGTGCAATCAAGAGTAAGTAAAAAAGAATACATCACAACACAAAACTTCAAAAGCCAGAAAATTACGATGTAATTTTTGTAATTTCTGTAACTGCCTAATTCTGATTAATTTGAATTGGCAACGCGAGCAGCCAGCAGATAGAGAAAGAAAGAGAAAAAATGCCGAAGCGTAAATTTGACCACAAACAGGGACGTCCGCCAACAACGCATACAACTGGCGCGCGCGCACACACAGAAGATTTTTATGTGAACTTCACATTTGCCATTGAATGCGGCGCACAATCTTCCGGAATTGGTTTGATAGGATGGATGATTTTGCGTCTTTGCCACCACGGCATTGCAAAGTTGCAACTTTGGATGCGCATACGCACAACAAAATTGAGAGGTCAAAAATGAAATTGTTGTTGTCTTTTTTGTTTTTGTTTTTGTTTTTCTTCACAAAGTCAGTGTCTTTTTTGTTATCATCATCCTTTTTGGCTTTGCAGACACAGCTTTGTTGCAACTTTTTGTGTTTTTTTGTTTTTTTTTTTTTTTCTTCAATTTGATTGAAATTTATGTAGAATTGAACTTTGTAGCCAACGCTGCTGCCAGGATGCCATTCATTGTGTGTGAGCTTTTATGTGTTTGTCTCTGAGCCAATATCACTGTTGCTTGGCTTAACATCAACATTTACTGCGCATGTGTGTGTGTGTTATTATATTGGTGGACTTTATTTTGTGGTCAAAAAGTTCGAATTTTCTGTTTTGCTGCTGCCGTAAAGATAAAAAAAAACATTGATTTTTTGGTCAAAGTTGCGCGTTAACTTTAACAAATTAAGACGCTGTCAGTCAACGAGGCTTAACTGAGTTCGGAACTAAATTGGGTTCCTATACTTTTTTTTCTTATTTTTTTATTTTTTTTTTTTTTCAAATGTATCGAAAACTGATAATTTGAAGTTACGAATCAGTGTTTGACCAGCTCAGATGCTTGGATGCGTGAATTGTACTTTTTCCCTTACGAGTTCTATGCGAATTGAGAAAATCAGTTGCGATTAAATTTTTCATGGAACGATACGCTCTCTCAACAAATAAGTCATTTAAAATTTTGCTCTAGCTAAGAATAAAAACATCGAGTAAAATGATCAGATCACATTTTCGACCGAGCAGTGATCGGTCTCCAGGTACTATACGGGGTGTTTTAGAAAAAAAAATGTTCTTGGATCACTCCAACGTTTTAGAGAAAACATTACTATGACGAAGTTTTAGTTAATTTTAAGAGCTTTCAGATAGTGTATATGGTTTATAGGGCTTCAAAGGATTTCGCAAAGTTCTGAACCTTTAAATTTGATATTTTAATTTTTTTCCCCCATTTTTTGACTTTGGCGGCCATTTTAGTATGAAAAAGGTCCTATTAAATTACCATTTTGTAATTTTTTTTTTAATTTTCATTAAATTCCTTTTAATTTGGTGGTACATTTGTATACCAATTTTTTCAGTTGACCTCAGAAAAAACTACTTTCCTATGTAACACATGGGTTACTCGCATACGTTGCGCTGCATATGATGTGAACGCTACACTCACTGCTCTTTATCTACTGGAGCCTTCAAACGGATTGTTCTTAAAAAGTATTATTTTCTGACCTCAACTGAAAAAATTTGCAATACAAATGTACCAACAAATTAAAGGAAATTTAACGGAAATTTCAAAAAAAATTATAAAAGGGTATGTTAATAGGACCTTTTTCATACTTAAATGTCCGCCAAAGTCAAAAAATGGAAAAAAAATAAAAATATCAAATTTAAAGATTCAGAACTCTGCGAAATCCTTTTAAACCCTATAAACCATGTACATTGTCTGAAAGCTCTTACAATTGACTAAAACTTCGCCTTAAAAATGTTTTCTCTAAAACATTGGTTGTCTATAAAAAAAAATGACTTCAAGATCCCAGAAGATAGCTAGATTGCTATCATAATATAAATTTCAACTTCAAATCGACTGATTTTATTATCTTTCTGTGCATGATTTCATGCAAAAAAAGTGCATATGAAGCGATTTTTTATTTATTTACTATTTTTTATTTCTGTTCTCACGTTTAGCCAAGAATACTCGTATTTTGATAGGATATCACCATATATGTTGTACATCAATGCTTGCAGTCGTTAATTAAAACAACACAACTCAGTAGCAAGTTTTATTTGATTTCAGTCTTTTATTACAACATTAAAGTTTATGATCTCTTCTTTTTTTCATTTATGTTAACTTTTAACTACTTACATAAGGTAATGCATTCTTCCTAGCATAAAGGGCTCGGTTCTTTTCCAAACTACTGGTTACTTATTTTATAGAATATTATAAAAGGGTCAAATCAACGAATTTCACAAAGTTTGCCACTTAGGAGCTCTTGAATATATCCTTGAGATATTTGTGATCATTTTTATGCACTGCATAAATATCCTTCACACTGTCGTCGAGTAGACTATGGAGTGCTAAGCTTTGCTACATCTAAACTTCAAAGACTACAATACCGCTTTTGAAAGCATGCACCGCAATTGTATCACCGCAGATTTTTCACTTCATTTACTTAGCTCAAAACAATAGCTTTAAGTGTAGTGATGCACTCAGGAGCAAACGGAGCTGCGCATTGCAACCAAACTAAGTATATATGGGTGAGTCTCCAAAAGATGTACCATATAATGTCCCGGCCCTCAAAATCACGTTTAAATTTAAAATTTGATAATTGAACTATTTAATACAGATACATATTTAGAGCTTCTATACGAATTTCTTGGAAAAAAAAAATAAAAAATTTTTAATATTTTAGTATGAAAAGTCATTTTTCATTCTGTCCCTAACCGCTTCTTAGCGCACTTAATTTGCCCGTTTTGCATATTAAGTTATTTTCTAAAAAAACTTATACGATATTGATTGCATAAATATTTCAGCTACTGTTTTTCTCCGTTAACTCTTCGCAAAATTTTTTTAAATAAAATTGACAACCATTGGCAATTGGTCTCTCAATTAAGATTATCTCCGGTCAGATTTTCTTACTCTAACTGTAAATTTTTTAAATATTGTGTAAATAGAGAACTGAAAGTGAAGAGAAAGAGGCGATTCAGTGTATTTTCAGCTTTGGTTTTTCGGTAGTGAGTGTTCGAAGGTGTATGTTTTTTTTTTTTTTTTAAAAAGTTTAAAAATTTTGTAGAGAACGCAAGTTTGTATTATTCTCCGCGTAAGATTTTTTATATTATTGTACTCAATATATTATTTTATATTTATATAACTAAATTAGTAAGCAATTATAAGGGCTATCCACTAGTTTCAACTTTTTTAAATAAAATTTCTGTTTTCATTGTGAAATTTCTGTTTTTGCAACATTTCGTCATTCTCCGTTTCATCATTCTCCGTAATTTTTTGCAACATTTCATCATTCTCCGTTTAGTAACCCTCCACCTGTTTCTTTTTTTTTTTTGTTAGTTTTGCTATTGAACTATTTATTTAAAAAATCAAAATTTAAAATCTAATAAACTTTTTAAAAATCCAACATAAATTTGAGGGTTGCCACCTGGTTCTTACTTTTTTGACTAATTTGAAATTTTTGGTTTAAGAAATGATGACGGTGTTGCCACCCGGTATTTTTTTTGTTAGTTTCGCTGTAACCATTCATTCAAAAAAAAAAATTTAAATTTGGTCTTAAAAAAATTAAATAAATTTTTTGAAATTTCATCATGAGTTTCGAAAATTTTTTATAATTTTTACTAGTAATTCTCAGATAAACTTTTTTAAAATTTTACAAAAGTTTCGGTGTTGCCACTCAGTTTTTTCTTGTTACTTTTGCTTAAACCATTCATTAAAGCGTCGATCAATTTTTAAAATTTTAAACTATAATTTTTTAGTGTGTATTATAATTATAATGGCTTATATTGTGAAATAAAACACATTTTTTGTTAAATTTTATACTTAAAATAAAAATAAAAAAATATTAAAAAACAAACAACAAAAATATTTGGCAACACCGAAAGCTTTTGCTCTAATTTTAAAAAGTTGAATTAAGTGTTGTAAGACTAAATTTTTATTTTTTCTTATGAATTTACATTTATGACAAAGTTAAAAAACAAGCATATGGCAACCCTGAAAATGTTTGTACAGTTTTAAAAAAATTGTGAGTTTCTGAAACCAAAAAATTTAATTTAGTCATAAAAAGTAAAACTTAATATAAATTTTCGAAAACAAATATGTTGTAACCCTAAAAACTTATGTTGGAGTCTTCAGAAGTTTATTTAAGCGCTTTGAGGTTAAAATTTTATTTTAATTTTTTAAATATATTGCTTAAGCGAAAATAAAAAAAAAACATATGGCAACCCTGAAAGTTTAAGTTCATTTTTAAAAAAATGTTTCAGAACTTAAAGCCATCATATTCTATACCTTCAAGAAATAAAAAATATAAAAAAATAAGTGGGGCCAAAAAAATACATGTTTTGGTACATTTTTCGGTGATTTACCCAAATATGGATATTTCCTAGGTGACGAACGTGACCGTTGCACACATTTAAAGTGCAAAAAAGTGGAATAAAACATATTTTTATTTTAGTTTTTACTTTACTTTATAGCTCCTAGAAAGCACTTTTATTGGTGCCATCTTTAGTAGCAGGCAAAGTCCTGGTTCAAAGACACACGCAAAAAAAGAAACAAAACGAACGTGACCAAAAAAGAAGTAGTTTTCAAAGAAAGTCAGAATTCAGCAGACAAGTCAAAATTTTAAATTGCGACTAGTTCTAGAATCGTATGCAATAATGTTATTTTATAATGTTTTTTTTTTTCATTCAAATATTTTCTGTACTTTGCTTTGTTTTGATCATAATCTGAGTCGATACGTGACAATATGAACGTGACATTTTTTCCATCATACAAATTTGAAATTGAAAACACTGTTCGACACAAAAAAAAAAAACACATGAGAAAATCCACAAAGTTCTTAAAGAAGACGTTAAAAAAAAAAAAAAAACGTGTCTCGTGGTTTTTCTCCAGCACGTCACATTTTTTTTTAATCGATTTTTGAAGTTTTTTTATCCTATGTATATGAAAAAACAAAACTACCGCATTCTTGTGTTAAATCAATAAATTTAACTATATGAGCCTTGCATTTGAGGTGTATCATGTGTTAAGCAAACTTATGCAGGATATTGCGGGGAGTACTTTTGTAGGAAATTTAAACCCTGTACAACCCCCATTTGTCATTTTTGCCCTTTTCTTAAAAAGGTACAAAAATGACACCTAAAACAGGGGAGTCAGTATGTACAACAGAACAATTTGCTATAAAAATTCACTACTAGTTGCTGAACATTAAAAAAGCAAAATTTTATCCCGAAAGCAAAAAAATCGTTAAAATCAGTAAGCAGTTCTAACAATAAATATTTTCCAAATTTCACCCCACTGTAAAACTCTAAAACTACATTTTAAACAAAACTCGTTCTCACAAGATCATAACGAAATCACACAAGGATCATTTTCCTAGAATACATTAACCTATTATATCCTGTGTTTATGGTTCTTTTTGACCCCTTTTTCTAAAACTGAGCCACAATGGGTTAAAAAATTTTGCAAAAATATCTTACAAAAAATTTCACTCAGAGTTACCAAAGACGAAAAATTCTTAAAATTTAAGGTCAGGGATGTAATTAATATGCAATGTAAAAAGTCCTTATTGATTTTAACTATTTTTTGGTTTCGGGCTCAAATTTCGACCTTTACGTGTTTAGAAAAAAAAATTATTTTTATATTTTACTATGAAATTATAACATAAAGTATTAAAAACTCATCCTCCGTCCTATCCTTAATCCTCGTTTTGCATATTACGTTATTTTCTTAAAAAAACTTATACGACATTGTTTGTACATATATTTCCCACAAGAAATTTCACTTAGAGTTATCAAAAGCGAAAAACTCTTAAAACTTAAGGTAAGCGCGTGAGGGATGTAATTAATATTCAATGTGAAAAGTCCTAATTGATTTTAACGATTTTTTTGGCTTCGGGCTCAAATTTCGACCTATACGTGTTCAAAAACTAGTAGTGAAATTTTATAGCAAATATTTCTGTAGTACATACTGACTCAATATTTCCCTGTTTTGGGTGTCATTTTTGTACCTTTTTAAGAAAAGGGCAAAAATGACCCTCATATAGGGGTAAGGCAGGGTTAAAATTTTGTACAAAAATATTCCCCGCAATATCCTGCATAAGTTTGCTAAACACATAATACACCTCAGATGTAAGAATCGTATAGTTAAATTCATCGACTTAACACAGAATGCGGTATTTTTGGTTTTTTCATGTACAGTGGATAAAAAAACTGCAAAAATCGATTAAAAAAAAATTTGACATGCTGGAAAAAAAGTGAATAACCACGAAAAACGGGTATTTTTTTTTTAACGTCTACTTTAAAAATTTTTTGGATTTTCTAATGTGTTTTAAAAAAAGTTCGAAATTGTCGAACAGTGAAATTTTTCAAAAAACTAGGATTTCTTAGTGAATGTTGTCCCTATCCATTTTACATGTGTCCTAAATCTTATAAATTATGAATTTCCTTTTTTGGGGGCGTGATATCGCTCACTGTCCCAGGGAAAATAATTTGTCCTGGCGCTGTGTATACATGTATTAAGTCTCATTTATGTGCGATAAATATTTTCGGAGATATGATGAAGTGATATTAGTGGGGGCGTTATACCAACATTTTTCCCGGTGCCTTGGTGCTTTTTACATAAGTACCAAATCTCATTCATGTATGCTAAATAGTTTCAGAGATATGATGATTTAAATTTTTGGCTCACGCTGGAACCTTTTGGCGGAAACGCCGATACCTATACAAAAAATATTTTTTTATTTTTGTTGTAGTTCCGAGAAATTTCCAATATATTGACATACTGTGGCTGTTGTAGACAAGTCGAATTTCTGCGCATGGCTCAGTGATGCCCTTGCTCTACAGCAGATACAAACGCAGATGCCCTTACTTTTAAATATTCTTCTGAGATAGTAATTAAAGTGAGGTGGAAAAAATACATTTTTAAAAATATGGAGTTATTATAAAATTTTAAATGCGACATAATATAGTCATCAATATTTTAAAAACTGATAGCGATAAGTTAAAGACCAAATTTCGTAAAAACATCAAATCACATCAATAGTACTTACTCATATCTTTCTAAATATATTAATTTGCTACAATTTCAATTACTCTCAGCTTATAAAATGCTTCAGCTATATAATGATATCTTTTTTTGACTTAGTCATAGACATTAAAAAGTATTTACTGACTCATTTCTGTAAAGCCAAACATAGAAACAAATTTTCGGCAAAAGAACAAAAGAAATCTTAGATGATAAAAAAAAGATGAATTTTTCATTACCATGCCAAGTGTTCGCTGCTCTCAAACCTAAATAAATAGAAGCGGAAGCCAGCGTAATTTTAACAGGTAGGTACATACGTGGCTAGATCAACTCGTCAGAGTGTGTTACCAAAAAAAAAAAGGAACAAATGTGTGTGCTCAAATATTTAATGCGCAATAGTGCAATAAAACTCACTTCAAATGTTAATGGTATAAAATCTCTTTTGTACCCAAAATTGTTTTCG
Source organism: Calliopum simillimum (assembly GCA_951812925.1). Classification (NCBI taxonomy): domain Eukaryota; kingdom Metazoa; phylum Arthropoda; class Insecta; order Diptera; family Lauxaniidae; genus Calliopum; species Calliopum simillimum. The sequence continues at coordinate 39,536,161 of OX638369.1, forward strand.
GTCACTTTTACAAATTGTTTGTCGAAAATATTTACATCCTGCAGAAAGGTACCTAGGCTGATTTTTTTTCATTCATATGATGATGCTACTTTTTCAATTTGCACCTTGCAACAAAGACCACCTAGGCGCGCTGATGCTGAGTGTATAGTGCTTAATTTATATATTTAAAAATAAAATTAAAAAAAAAAAAATATTTATGTTTAGTAAAAAGATTATAATTAAAATTCAATTAAGTAAAACACTGCACAAAAACTCAGCTTATGAGAAAATGCATACAAAATCATTGAAATGGATTCTGTACCTACTCTCGAAGCAACTGATCTTCAAAGGCAGAGTATGTATTATATTCAGCTGTAAATAAATCTCATAAAATAAAATTGATAATTAAAAGCAACCTGCTGTTGTTCACTAACTCTTTAATAATAATCGACCCATTAGGTTCATCCTGTCAGTTTGCTGATTAGTCTCGCGCTCTGTCTATTTAAGGATTTTTTTATTTGATTTGGATAGTTGACTCTACATTGAATCTCAAGTAAGTGGACTCATACAATTTCGCGCATGAATTTAAATACACCAGCTCCTCATGTTTATCTGTCTACTGGCATATTGAATTCCTAGAATTGATACTTAAGTTGCCGAACATTCATCAAAGGATATTGCCTAGCCTCCATTAAACGCAATAATTATTAAGTTTCGCTATAAAATGTTTTGTTATTTAGTATATGTATGGGGTACCTTTGAGCAAAAATTGTGAAACCCTTTTTATTACCAACATCGTTGTAGTTGCAAATTAAAGTATCCTGCTGAAACAAACTCTTGAATGATGCAGCAACTTTAAAGAATATCATGCTAAACAATTTTTTTTTTTTTTATAAATGAAAATCAGTAGCTGCTACAGCATAAAAATACCTTGCTATAGATAAAATGTCATCCACACAATTTCAATCAAAAAATCTTAACAAAATCAAAGGAGTGATATCCGCTTAACATCCGCTGATGACCAATATCTTCAATGTGAAGAATCAAAGCCATTAAGATGAAAAAAACTTTTAACATCCGTTAAAGAGTTTTTAAGAAGTTCAATGTTCAAATTCAACTTTCTCTCTGAAAAACTGGAACATTTTTAAAAAATGAACATAAATTTTGAGGGTTGCCATATGTTCTTTCCCAATGTGCACAAAAACGGATGAGGATCCGTTTCGAACCCATTACGAGTTCATAAAGGTATAAAAAACGTAATCCGCGGTAACGGATCCATTTCGAACCCGTAACGTACATCAAAAACGAATTCAAAACGATTTGTTTGGATAAAAAAAAAAACATTTTGAAGCGCTTATTAGCGAATAAAAAAAAATTCAATTCCGCAGTGCGGGCCCGTTTCGAATCCGAAACTTATGTAAAAACGGATTTGCTTTTAAATATGTTAATACTGTATATTTACAGAAAAAACCGTTTTGATGCGCCTATTAGCAATTAAAAAATAATAAAAAGAAAAAAAAGGAAGAAAAATAAAGGGTAAAAATCCACTTCTGGTAGGATTCGAACCTGGGCAAATCCGTTTCGATTCCGTAAATACTTCAAATACGAACTCAAAACGGATTTGCTTTATTTAATTTTTATGATAAAAAAAATATTTTTGATTTGTTTTTTTTTCTTTTTATTTTATTACGTATGATTTTTTGTAAACTTTTCAAACTCTGTTTGAAAAAAGTGTTTTTGATTCCAAATTTGAATATATAACATTTTTTATCAAAAGAAGGGAAGAAAAACAACACAGAATACTTATAAAAAAACAACAGAAATTTGTTTAATATACAAACTTTAAATCTCAACATCAAATAAGACTACATCAGTTAAGTAAACATCATATCGGTCAATAGCCTAGTTGTCTAACGTCTCGTGTATGAAAGAGTAATACCCCGGGAGCCTGAGTTCGACTCCCGGTCGGGCTAGTAATTTATTTTTTTTTTTTTGTTATTTTGTTTTTTTTTAATTAAAAATAAGCGCTTCACCCTGTTTTCTTTTTTTTTATAAGCAGCATTAACATTATTAAAAGCGAATCCGTTTTGAATTCGTTTTTGATGTACGTTACAGGTTCGAAACGGATCCATAAAAGAAGAAAAAACGATTCGTTTTTTTTTTTAGGAATCCTTCCCGCAAACGGATCAGTAACGGATACGTAACGGATTCCGTAACGGATAAAAAGAACGAAAATATGAACCCGTTACGGATCCGAAACGAGTCCGTTTGGCACACTGGGCTTTTTTAATTTTCATTTAAACAATATATTTAAAAAATTAATATAAAATTTTATTCTCAAAATCCTTAAATAAACTTTAGAAAAATCCAACATACATTTTTAGGGTTGCCAGATGGTTGCTTTCGAAAATTTATTTAAAATTTTCCTCTTCTTTTATGTTCGCCAATATAATTACACACGAAAAAATAATAGTTTTAATCGTTAAAAGTTGATCGACTTTTAAATCGTTAAAAACTCATCGAAGTAACAAAAAAAAAAAAAAAAACCGCGTAGCAACCATAAAAATGTTTGTACAACTCCAGAAAAATTTATTTGAGCTGGTTTGAAACCAAAAATTTCAATTTACTCAAAAAAAAAATCAGAATTATATAAAATTTTCGAGAATAACCAGGTGGCAACACTAAAAATTTATGTAAGATTTTTGAAATGTTTATCTAAGCATCTTAAGACTTAACTTAAATTTTTATTTCTTAAACAAATGGTTTAGGCAAAAGTTCCAAAAAAAAACCGGTTGGCATGATCGAAAGTTTTGTAAAATTTTAAAAAAAATTATCTGAGCGCTTCTGAAACCAAAAATTTCAATTTAGTCAAAAAAAGTAAGAATTATATAAAATTTTCGAAAATAACTAGGTGGCAACACTAAAAGTTTAAGTATGTTAGATTTTATAAGAAGTTTGTTTAAGTGCTTCTATATCAAATTTTATTTTTTATTTTTTAATGAATAGCTTAAGCAAAACTAACAACAAAAAACAACCAGATGGAGGGTTACTTAACGGAGAGTGATGAAAAAAAAAACGACGGAGAATGATGAAACGGAGAATGACGAAATGTTGCAATATCAGTGGAGTAACTTCGGGTAATGTGATATAGGCGGGTAATGTGATATACCAGCATATTTCCTTAAATAAACAACTCTCGATAATGATTTTTTCGTCAACACCACAGTAACTGAAAAAGAAACGTGCTGCAAGTTTTTGAGCGCCCACCTTTATTTATTCTGCCTTCAGTGTAGTAAAATCGTTTTAGCAGTGAAAAAAAAAACTTTATTTGCGTGTGTTTTATGTTAGGATCTAGCCTAAACTAAAATTGATATCATAGCCGCAATAGTAAATTCTGCTAGTGGGTGAATATACCTAACCTAGGGTGACCAACCGTCCCGCATTTTGCGGGACAGTCCCTCATTTTTCCCTCTCGTCCCGCATTCAAAAATGTCCCGCAAATGTCCCGGATTTTCATGTACGTCCCGGAAATGTCCCGCATTTAAGATGGACGCTCATTGTGTAGATTTTTTCTATAATATAAATCTTTATTAGGAATATTGCAAACCAAATTTCAATTTCAATAAAATCGTGAAAAATCAAATTAAATAGTTGATAATGGTACCTAGTTCGTGTTATCCATTGAACACTTTTCGCAATAAAAAATAACTGACAACACCTGCGTTATTGTACTGCTTTTTACTTTAATTTTCATAATAAACTTAGCATTTGTCCCTCTCTGTTCGCAGGCAATGAATACATACTAGTGAAATGAGTAAGAACCCAATGGGGAATGGAGCGCATCAATAGCGCTTCTGAAGCGCTCTAAAACAGCAGTAAAGCGCATCTCTCTCGTACCCGAAAGCGCTGAAATTAACATTGGCATGTCATTGAAAGGAAGCGCTTAGTTCTCTCTTTCAGAAATGCTCTTTGGATGCTTTTAAGTAGTATGACAATAAAATTATTAAAAAAATTAATTTATAATTAAGACTCATTTAACCATTTTTTTTGTAATTATAATCATTTTTATTTTACTAAATTAGTTATAATTGACAAATTGCAAGTTGAAAAACTTTGTGTTTGGTCTGGGCAGGAGTTGAACAGGACGTCTAGGTTGGTACAACTCTCAAGCAATGCCAGTCGCTAGACCACTGCTCCATCCGTGCGCTCTTATGAAGCCAACTTATTAACTAATTTTGTTTTGTGTGTAAATACGTGACCGAAAACGATTCGTTCTCGCTACCAAAAATGCTTTTTGGGTATTTTTTGGATGACAATAAAAAATATTTAAAAAAAAAAACAAACAAAAAAATAAAGCTGCCTATTGCCTAACTATAGCGCAGAAAATATGCACATCAACATCAGCTCTTTAGATGCGAGAAGGAAGCGCTGCCTATTGCTTGCCTATAGCGCAGAAAATATGCGCATCGAAATCAGGGGTCGACTCGTCGCATCCGTAAAAGTACAACTCGTGACGTAAGATCATGTGTTACACAATGTTTCACAAGTATTTCGCATAACTACATAAATACATAATTTTACGTCAAGAATTGTACGTTCACTGATGCGGCGATTCAGCCCCAGCTCTTTAGATGCGAGGACTTGCAAACCTTATGATTAAGTGGAAAAACCAAAAATAAAGAAATAAAAGAACAAAGAACATTTTTTGAAGACGCTGTAAGTCATTTTCTTAATTTTTTTTTATTTTAACCTATAATATTTTAGTGAAACATTCATGTTGGTTTATAAAAAGGTTTTTTGTAGGGGCATAAATTGAAGTGGCATGTATATTCAAATTACACGTGTTCAAAAGAAAATACGTTTTTTCTTAAGTATAAAAAAAAAAATTTTCCCTGTCCCGCATTGGACGATTAAAAAAATGGTCAGCCTAACCTAACCATAAATCAATTGAATTTTTTATTTCCTAGAGTGTGTTTTTCAAAAATAACCTGATTGTTTTAAAACTGAAATTCGGGTAATGTGATATAGTGCACTTCTGGCACCGAAAATATTTGATGTTCTACTTGCACTGCAAAATGTTTGGCACGATGGCCTTTTGGCCCAAATCTAAAACGTTTTTCCTTATTAACAATTTGTTGGTCCAACATTTTTATATAAAGGTCACAGTTTTTAAGAAAAATGAGCTAAAGCTTTGTTAAAGCGATTTTAGTAATGTTTATCACTCCTTACCTGAAGTAAAAGTTCCACAACTAAAGTTTCTTCATAACACGATGATCTTTTTGCCGAAAATGCAATTTGTTGGGATATGCGATATAGTATATCACATTACCCGCCAATTTTATTTTTTAACTTTTTTTGCCTTTTTTCAATTTTGTTGAAATAGCTTAAGATTGGCTGACGCTAAAGAACTCCAAATTCATAATATACTGCACAATACATCAATAAAACATAATACATAAAGTGATAGCAGCTATGCTTTGAAAACTACGAGTAATTTAAAAAACAAAAATGCCTATATCACATTACCCGAACTTACTATAATATAGTCCCTATAATTGTTAGTTGATTTGCTTATATAAAAGTAAAATAATATGTTTAGTCATATAAAAAATCTTACGCGGAGAATGATGCATACTTGCGTTCTTTACAAAATTTTTAAACTTTTTAAAAAAAAAAAAAAAAACGAACACTCACTGTCGAAAAACCAAAACTGACTGAGCTGAAGAAATCCCGAGTCTCCTCTTTCTCTTCACTATCAGTTCTGTATTTACTTAATATTTAAAAAATTTACAGTAAGGATAAGAAAAACTGAGCGGAGAAGGTCTTAATTGAGGAACCACCTTCCGTGGTTGTCCATTTCTATATAAAAAAAAAATTTTGCGAATATTTAACACAGAAAAACAGTAGCTGAAATATATGTAGAAACAATGTCGTATAAGTTTTTTTAAGAAAATAACGTAATATGCAAAACGAGGATTAAGGATAGGACAGAGGATGAGTTTTTAATACTTTATGTTATAATTTCATAGTAAAATATAAAAAATAATTTTTTTTTCTAAACACGTAAAGGTCGAAATTTGAGCCCGAAACCAAAAAAATAGTTAAAATCAATAAGGACTTTTTAGATTGCATATTAATTACATCCCTGACGCGCTTACCTTAAATTTTAAGAATTTTTCGTCTTTGGTAACTCTAAGTGAAATTTTTTGTAGAATATTTTTGCAAAATTTTTTAACCCATTGTGGCTCAGTTTTAGAAAAAGGGGTCAAAAGGAACCATAAACACAGGTTAATGTTTTCTAGGAAAATGATCCTTGTGTGATTTTGTTATGATCTTGTGAGAACGAGTTTTGTCCAAAATGTAGTTTTAGAGTTTTACAGTGGGGTGAAATTTGGAAAATATTTATTGTTAGAACTGCTTACCGATTTTAACGATTTTTTTGCTTTCGGGATAAAATTTTGTTTTTTTAGTGTTCAGCAACTAATAGAGAAATTGTACAGCAAATATTTCTGTAGTACATATTGACTCAATATTCCTCTGTTTTAGGTGTCATTTTTGTACCTTTTTAAGAAAAGAGCAAAAATGACCCACATGTGGGGGTTATACAGGGATAAAATGTTCTACAAAAATATTTGCCGCAATATCTTGCATAAGTTTGCTGAACACATGATACACCTCAAATGTAAGGATCATATAGTTAAATTCATCGATTTAACACAAGAATGCGGTATTTTTGTTTTTTTCAATGTTATGTGCTGGGGAAAAACCACGAGACAAGGGTATTTTTTTTAACGTCTACTTTAAGAATTTTTTGGATTTTCTCATGTGTTTTTTTTATGTCGAACAGTGTAATAGGTACTGAAAAAATCGAATAAATTTACCTATGGGATTTCGTTCTTTTAAGGGTTTTGGCGAAATTATATAAACTAGTATCGCCGGTGGCCAAATTTTGGCCTTTTACTTTGAGATAAGTACACTTTTTCCGAGTGCCATTTGGTAAAAAAGAAGGCCAGAACATTGAGTATTCATTAATCGTAGGAACATTTTTTATATGCAGCAGGCTCAGTATAATATCGGTAGGGTTCAAAAGTATCGCAAAACATCCAAAATGTCGCTAAAGGTATCGAAAAATATCCAAAATATCGAAAAGAGCTCAAAAGTATCGAAAAACATTGGTATGTATATCGGTAAAAGTCCAAAAGTTTCAAGAATCCTCCAAAATATCAATAAAAGTCCAAAAGTATCGAGAAACATCCAAAATATCGATAAAAGTGCAAAGTATCGAGAAACATCCATAGTATCGATAAAAGTCCAAAAGTATCGAAAAACATCCAAAATCTATATATTAATACGCATGACAAAAATTTGTCCATCTGTTTTTACTTTATTAGAAATGCACTTCAACTTTGAATTATACACTATTAGAAAAGTTTTTGTGTGTAGATGTGCACAAAGTTAAAATTATTTTAATTTCTGCATTTTAGCCAGGTAAAATTAAAAACAAATTTTTCAATATTCACAACAACAAAATACATGGTCACATAAGCTAGAAAAAAGTTTAAGTACAAAGAGAAAGAAGAAAACTGACACATGTTTTTTTTTTTTTGTTTGCTTTCTTTCGTTGCGCTGATGACACCAGGGATGACACATGTGATATTTTATTGTGTACCAAATAGCAAAAAAAGTACTAAAAGCTCCCAAAAAAGGACCAAAACTTCAACAGATCCAAGTTTTGCATTAAAATATAGTTTTATGGATAGAAAACAGATATTTTGTACAGAAGTGTGAGCAAATGTAAATATTATTAAAAAAAGGTCAGTGCGCACATCTTTTTATGGCCAATATGCATCATCTTCTGCTAAGAACGATGCGCCGACTTATCTCTAAATATTTGTTTACAATGCAGTGGTATACCTTAAGAGGCGAAGGGGGTCATCGCCCCATTCAAAATGGGCTTATAAGCGGTGGCATTCAATTGGATTAATTTTTCGAGAGTGAATTTGATAGACTTCATCTTATTTTTTTGTTCAAAACCTTTTTTTTTAGGCATAAAATGACAGTAATTCTTTTTTTGAAGAGCGTCACTGACGGACTGAATGGGGTATAAGTGCTTCGATGGAACAAATAAAAAAATATTGTAATACTTTATAAAGAAGAAAAAATAACTTATGTTAAGAAAAGAGTGCAACAACTTAAAACAACTTTATCCATTTACATTAACAGTGGCTGTGTCTTAGACGACAGCTTAATTAAGTACTCTCTGAGAAACGTATGGGAAAGCAACAACTAAAGTGTTTAATTTAACACTGATAAGATTGCGGAAACGTTACGCACCAGGGGGGAAGGGGAGTCGAATGATTTGTTACGAAGTGTTGCATGGGGGAGGGGTCATCAACTATGTTACTTAGCGTCGATTTTGTAAATTTTATGCGACGATAAATTCAAATTACCAAAATTAAGATTTGTTACGTAACTAGGGGGGAGGGGGTTGTCCGTTTTTTAACGACCGGCGAGGAAGGGATTTGAAATTGGTCGAAAATCGCGTTACGTAATATGTGAATGGCCCCTAAACATGACAGTACTGCCTATTGCTACTGCTCTTATGTAATTGTGTCACCATTGAAATACACTACTTCTAAAAAAACATCTGATCACTGCCGCTGCCACTGCTACTGCCGCATTGTGTTTCAGCTAAAAGACAAAAAGCAGAGCAGCGACTTTTTGTTTTTGTTTTGTTTTGCTTACATACGTTTCGCTTGAAATTGACTCACGGGATTTTTTAAATTGTACCAAATAGCAAAAAATTTACCAAGTGTCCAAAAAGTACCAAAATTAATTAATTTATTTGTGGTCGAATATCGACCACTAGGGGATACTAGTATCGATAAAAGTGCAAAAGTATCGAGAAACATCCAAAATATCGATAAAAGTCCAAAAGTATCGAGAAACATCCAAAATATCGGTAAAAGTCCAAAAGTATCGAAAAACATCCAAAATATCGGTAAAAGTCGAAAAGTATCGAGAAACATCCAAAATATCGGTAAAAGTTCAAAATATCGAAAAACATCAAAAATATCGGTAAAAGTCCAAAAGTATCGAGAAACATTCAAAATATCGATCAAAGTCCAAAAGCATCGAGAAATATCCAACATATCGATAAAAGTGCAGAAGTATCGAGAAACATCCAAAATATCGGTAAAAGTCCAAAAGAATCGATAAACATCAGAAATATCGGTAAAAGTCCAAAATTATCGAGAAACATTCAAAATATCGATCAAAGTCCAAAAGCATCGAGAAATATCCAACATATCGATAAAAGTGCAGAAGTATCGAGAAACATCCAAAATATCGGTAAAAGTTCAAAATATCGAAAAACATCAAAAATATCGGTAAAAGTCCAAAAGTATCGAGAAACATTCAAAATATCGATCAAAGTCCAAAAGCATCGAGAAATATCCAACATATCGATAAAAGTCCAAAAGTATCGAGAAACATCCAAAATATCGATCAAAGTCCAAAAGCATCGAGAAATATCCAAAATATCGATAAAAGTGCAGAAGTATCGAGAAACATCCAAAATATCGGTAAAAGTCCAAAAGAATCGATAAACATCCAAAATATTGGTAAAAGTCCAAAAGTATTGAGAAACATCCAAAATATCGATAAAAGTCCAAAAGTATCGAAAAACATCCAAAATATTGGTAAAAGTCCGAGGGTATCGAGAAACATCCAAAATATCGATAAAAGTCCAAAAGTATCGAAAAACATCCAAAATATCGGTAAAAGTCCAAAATATTGAAAAACATCAAAATATCGGTAAAAGTCCAAAAGTATCGAGAAACATCAAAAATATCGATCAAAGTCCAAAGGCATCGAGAAATATCCAAAATATCGATAAAAGTGCAGAAGTATCGAGAAACATCCAAAATATCGGTAAAAGTCCAAAAGAATCGATAAACATCCAAAATATTGGTAAAAAATCAAAAGTATTGAGAAACATCCAAAATATCGATAAAAGTCCAAAAGTATCGAAAAACATCCAAAATATCGGTAAAAGTCCGAAGGTATCGAGAAACATCCAAAATATCGATAAAAGTCCAAAAGTATCGAAAAACATCCAAAATATCGGTAAAAGTCCAAAAGTATCGAGAAACATTCAAAATATCGATAACAGTCCAAAAATATCGAAAAATATCCAAAATATCGGTTAAATTCCAAGTGTCCAAAATATCGATCAAAGTCCAAAATATCGAAAAACATACAGAATATCTGTGCAGAACGTCGACAGAGTGCAACGAAAAAGGTTTCGTGCAAGCAAGAGAAAAACAACAACAACAAAATCCCTCCCACTCCACTGTCTCATTCATTTTCTCATCAACACAGCATAACACTGTGGGTGCTGATGTTGTTGTAATTATATGGGAAACTTTGATCCTGTTTTTAAATGTCTTAATGGCAACTTATGAGGATAATTTTTAGATTCGTGGATTCTACACCACAGTACCTATCATATAAAAAAAAAGTATCCAAAATCGGTTAAATGGTTAGCTCGCAAAAGGGGCGCAAAAAAAAAACTGTTCACGTATTTATATATAGATAGTCCAAAGGATGAAATATTTTCTAACTCATTTTGAGTGTTTTTTGTCATTTGTTAGGAAGCTGAAATACCTTCAAAGGATCATAACTCGGAATGTAAGGTTCCTATTGGAAAAGCTTGAAGGCATATATTGATAAGGAAGATTTATGCCATCCGAGCATATTTAAAAATTAAAATTTCACGTTTTTCTTTAACTACCCAATAAGCCTAAAGCCCAAGCGTTTCTCCAACTTCAAGCAAGGATATCTCAAAATCAAAAAAGTATATTGACAATTCTGACGACGAATTCGCATTGAGTGTCAAAAAAACATAAGACTGCATATGTGAAATAAAAAGTTCATACAATATTGTTTTGTTTTTTTGTGTTCGAAAAACATTTTAAAATTCGAAATCATGGGATTAGGTTGAAAAATTCGAGAAATACTGGAAAAATTGAAAACAGCCAATAATATGTTACAGGTAGAAAATGAGTGAAAAATTCAAAAAATGTCCAAGAATGTTAAAAACTCACAAAATTTTGAGAAATGCAAAAAATGTCAAGAAGTCAAAAATGATTTGAAAAATCTCTAAAATTTCAAACTCTTTAAAACATATTGAAAAATTTAAGGAACACCAGTATTGATCAAAATCAAAAACGTGGGAATATTTTAAAAAAATCTAAAAAAGTTGATAAAGTTGAATTTTGTTGCTTTATCTGAATTGAAAATTACTTTTCTGCGAGTTTCATAATTATTGCACAATGATTTTCGCAATTAAAATTGTCGAAACAAAACAGCAATTTCCAACAACATGAGGCCTAAACATAAATAGTGACAACAACAACGCAATTTTTACGCAATACAACAAAATTTGAATGCTGCGAACAACCGAAACACTTTGCGTTTGGGCCATAATTTTATGTCACTCTTCGGTTTGTTTCCGGTAGCAAATTTTTCAACGCACACGGACCACTACTGCCATTCATGTTAATAAACATTTAATTGGCTACGAATGTGCGGTTAAAAGAGGTCAGAACTACGAATACAACAACAAAAAACACAACCGATAAATAACAACAGCGGCACCGCAGCACTAACTCTTAACAACAATAATTCCAACATTGTAACCATAAACAAAATTATCCGCAAATCTCTATGAATTTTCAGTGAGTTAACAAGTTGGAGGAAAATTAAAAGCAATTTACTTTGGTTCAACGAAAAAAATCTTAAAAATACAAATAACTAAATAAATAATACGAAAATCATGCAGAAAAAAAGAACGCATTTGTTTTCATTACAAAAGCAAAAACAAAAAAAAAACGAAAATCTCCACACTAAGTGGCGGCTAATAAGCGATTTGCGTGCGCATGCGCAACTTATAACAAGTTGCTACACTGTAAGAAGTATTAGTGTCAATTACTGTGAGGACACAAATCAGAAACCTCGTTTGCATCCCACATCTTTTTAATAATTGCTTGTATTTAAAGTATTAATAACATTAAGGTTAAAATATGAATTTCTAGTTTAATAAGTCTAGAATTAATATAAAACTAAGGATTTTTTAGTAAGTAGATAGTTTTAGGACAATTGCATCCTTGACAAACTATCGTGCGACCGCTTGACAAACAGTTGGACGAGAATTGCATGATTATCGCGAAACAGTGAGTGCCAACTGTCCAATAATAGCCCTGATAAGATTTAGTTATAAGTCAGTCATAAGTACACTGGCATTAATGAATGCCAGTACACTCCATGGGGATAAGGCGCTCACCTCAGTAGTAGATGTATACGCGATAGAAAAGTAACAAAGTCAGTGTATTGCTGGACTATCGCAGTGACATAGAAAATGTTCTGCAGTTTCCTCTTCTTCATTATAGTTTCTACAAAATTCATCCTTGATTAATCCCATGTTAAAGATATGCTTCCCTGAGAAATTTTTCAAGAGTCCATATGCCTTTCTTGTTCAGCATAAGTAACTGTTTTGTACTTTGTTTAGAAACTCTTTGCATGAATGATTTTGCTCGTCTGTTGCCCAAGCTATCGTTTCAGCCTTCTTGAACTTTTCTGTCCAGTCAATGGTTTAGGTTAAGTTCTATGCAACACCAAAGCATGCGGCAGAATGGGAAGGTCCAACATTTTGTGATGATGGTTGGGCTTCAGACTTTTAGTAAGCCCTTCGAACATTTCGTGATTAATTACCGCAACAAAAAGTTGGTGATCAGACTGTGTCAGTAGTTTTACTCTTATGCACTGAATACCACCTCTTCTTTTCATGGTCTTAATTTTTTCACAGAGACACAATGACTCCTTAGCTCTTTAGTATTCGCTTTTTTTTTTTTTTTTTTGAAGCGGTACCGAAGTACTTTTCGTTTATAGCTGATTTTACACCATAATGGCGAAGTTGGCATACAACGGAGAAGAGATTGACTCTGTAGAGCAGCTGATTGAGAGAGATGGATGTCATAAGAAATACTTTAAAATTTTTAAGTAAAGGGTTTTTCAATAGGGACGCTACAAAAGTAGACCGATAGGGGCAGCAAACGACGCCATATTTTTTCCCGCTCTCTTGACATTTCTCTTTAGTATGGTTTGCCATTTCAATTCGGAGTCCGTGGCCTCAACTTTAAGAGAGCTACGTCCAATTTATGGTCGTCATAATCGTCCTACGAGATCAACAATTGAGCGTCTAGTAGAAAAATTTGAATCCAAAGGCACAGTACAAAATTTTCCCATGCCAGTGAGACAAAGAAGTGCCCGTAGTGTCGAAAATATTGCTGCCGCTGAGGCTTCAGTTCAAGAAAGCCCAAATGTGTCTCTCACACGTCGTTCTCAAGCATTGGGCATCTCTGTGACGTCGTTGTGGTGAATTTTGCAAAAAAAATCTTGGCCTACATCCTTACAAGATCAAATTGACGCAAGAACTGAAGCCGCTTGACCACCAGAAGCATCGTATGTTCGTGAATTGAGCTGAGCAACAACTTGAAAATGATTAGGATTTTCATCGAAAAATCATCTTCAGCGATGAGGCTCATTTCTGGCTGAATGACTTCGTCAATAAGCAAAATATGCGTTATTGGTCAGGCAGCAATTCACACGTACTCCATGAGTCACCTTTGCATCCCGAAAAAAATACGGTTTGGTGTGGTTTATGGGCCGGCGGCGTCATTGGGCCGTACTTCTTCCGTGATGATCAAGACCGGCACGTTACTGTGAATGGGAATCGCTACCGTTCAATGATAACCGAATATTTTTGGCCCGAATTGAATGATATGGACTTGGACAATATGTGGTTTCAACAGGACGGCGCCACAAGCCATACAGCGAATGTCACAATCAATTTATTGAAAACCAAGTTTGGTGAACGTGTTATCTCACTAATGGCCCAGTCGATTGGCCGCCTTGGTGGTGCGATTTGACTTCGTCAGACTATTTCCTGTGGGGCTACGTCAAGTCTATGCCAACAAGCCAGCGACGATTGATGAACTTCGTACGAATATCGATCGTGAAATTGCAGCAGTATCGGCCGTTTTATGCTTGAAAACCGTCCAAAATTGGGTTCAGTGTCTGAACTTCTGCAAGCGTGCCCGTGGTGGCCATGCACAAGAAATCAAGTTTCATACATAATGGCATCAAATGTACTTTCACAGGAATAAAGATTTTTATTGATATCCAAAACCGTTTTTGTTTTATTTAAAAAAACTTTTGTAGCGCTCTTATTGAAAAACCCTTTATAAGCAGGACCCTATCTGAATCTGTACTGACAAAGTCGGGAATGCTAAACATGTTCTGTTGAATTTCTCACGTTTCGATGACATGCATCTAGAAGTACAAATGGATGATTTCGCACGGTAGCCCTTTGGGTTCAACAACTTACAGTCGATTGAGCAGTAGTACTCATCATCAGTCTTTAAATTCGTTTGACTGATGATGACCTAAAAGTCGAAATGCATCTACAATAAATTATAAAAATAAAACTTTTTGATTTGTTTTTATTTAAATAGCGAAGTCGGTTAAGGCGGTTTGAATTTTTTAAAATTTTTTAAAATTGAATAAATTAGGTTTTTTTGGTTCGTTAGTCAAAGTCTCGCATGATGCTTTTACTCTTTGTTCGTAAAAAATAAGCCCGAACACTTAATTTGGAACATTTTAAGCCTTATGGTACAATACCAGCGAAATATTGAATTGAATTCGACGCTCTTTAGTTTGGATATTGCTGGACGTCGTAACTGGAAGTTTTTAGCTGAATAATCGCGACGAGACAATGGTAGTAAGAATCTATGACAGGTTCTATGTGCGAACAAATCAACTTTCAAGCCGCCGCGTCGATCAATGATCGTACTGAAACTTTCAGTTCAGGATAAATCCTCATAACTAGGAATATTTTATACGCAATTCTGAAATCTGTATTAAGTTAGCCTTTCATAATGAGGTTTCCATTTCATATTTGCCACATTGCTACATGTCAGAAACCCAGCTCAAATTCAATATTTATATTTTTGATAAATTTTTTTTTTTAGTGTAACAACTCACACTCTTCGGTAATTTTAATGTGGCGAAGTATTGCATAATAAACAAAAATTGCAAATCCTATTTTCTTGTGATTCCCACACACATGCGAAGAAAAACGGCAATCGCAGCCAGGCACAAGCAGCCAATACAGAGTCAGTCAGCATCGTTCATCAGTTGGGATTTCATAAGACCAATTAAGAGATTTCCTCGATTTTCCACCTTGCTATAGATGTTGCTTTTGTTGTTGTTGCTGTTGCTGTTGTTGCTATTGCTCATATATTCGCTTGTAATGTCCGAGGGATGAGAGGCATAAAATTCGCACTATGATTGCACGCTGTTGGGCGCCACTTGCCAACAAACGACGACGACAACAACAATAACAACTACGCTGACGGTTTGTGTGCGACAATTTACCCAAACCCGTATACGAATGTAACGTTAGTCTGTCTGTCTGTCTGTCTCTGTTCAAATGTTGGATCTGGATAATCATCTTCGGATTAATGCAGCAAAAGTGACAAATGAGCAGATTGGCACTACACACAGTTGTGACTGTGCGCGCATGCGCAGCGTTGCTAAATGTGGTCAGCAGGCAGGCGCAGAGTGTGTGGAACGCGAGTATTGTGGCATTTCTTTGGAACCTTTAGTTTTTATGCTTAAAAAAAAAGAAAATTATAAAAATTAGGGCTAAGACCATTGAAACGTTTTTTTTAAATTTTTTTTTTTAATGGTACCGTAGCTAGTTACGCTCAAATCAATGGAAAAAAACTGAAGACTCATAACGTTATGATTCAAAATGTACAAGGTATATAGAAAATGTTGTTTTTTTTTTTTTTTTTTTTTTGGTTTTTCACATATAGCACAAGCATTTACGAACGTACGTACACCGCATGTGTATTCGTGAATATGCAACTTTACCCCAGTACACGATTAACCCACATCTTGGACGCGATCATAAATTATTATGCAGCACTGAAACTTAGAGGAAACAGCAAAAAAAAAAAAAAAAATGCAGCAACAACGACAGCAAACTAACAGCAACCCAACAACGTGCGCATTTTTCGCTTGTTAGCAACAACATTAACAACAACAAAAAAAAAAATGATGCATAAAATCTTTTAAGTTTGAAAAAAAAAAAACTTTTTTATTCATCTTTTTTATTTAAAAAGAAAAAAAGGTGGATTAAAATTTTGCATTTCATTTGTGGCATATCCTCTCAGAAAGAACTCAAAAATTCTTGAACAACTGCAGCAATACCAGATACAACATTAACCTAATAAAAGTTCAGAGATTTCATACCTGATAGTGCAAATATCGATACTTTATATTGTTAGGAAATTTTGTGATTAAAATAACTGTCATCTGTTAAACTATTCTCGATGTTTCTGGTAATTTCTATTGAGAAGGGTCAGACAGATTTTTAAATCTTTTATATGAAGAGTTAAAAACTCCGTCTCCGTTCTGTCCCTAACCGCTTTTTAGTGCATTTAATTTTCCCGTTTCGCATACAACATTATTTTCTAAAAAAACAAACGTATCCCAAGGGGAAAAGAAGTGCTTCAAAAACCCTTCTGAAGTGCATCTTTTTCACCAATAAGCGCTTCCGCTCCGTAAGAACAATACTTTCTTTTTAACATTGCATGTCATAGGATGTAAGCGAGCAAAAGCTTACCGCAGCCTTACAAAAAAAGAGTTTTTAAAGCGCTTATTTGTAATGCTGCGGTAAGCGTTTTTTCAATAAAATTAAAAAAAAAGAAAAAAAAAAGAAAAAAAAAAAAAACTGGCCGCGCCAGGATTTGAATCCACGACCCTCCGCGTGCTAGATATTTTTTTCTTACATTTACCAACCCTTTAGACCGCTCCACCAATGCCCGATGAAATGAAGAGGTATTAAATTTGTATATTAAGCAAATGTTGTCCTGCAGCATGACATAGAATCATTGTGCAATCAGTTTCAATTCAAGTAAGCAAAAGTAAATAAAAATGAGAAATTAAAATAGAAAAGTGAAATAAAAAAGGTTGAATAAAAAATATTTTAATAAAAAAAAAAAAAAAAGCAAAAACAAAAACGGAAAAAAAAATCACCCGGGCTGGGTTCGAACTCACGTTGTTCTTACTGCAGCCTTATATGGAATCATTGTGTAATCAATTTCAATTCGGTTTAACAAAAGAAAATTAATAAGAGAAAGGAAAATAGAAAAGCGAAATAAAAGATGTTGAATAAAAAATATTTAATTAAAAAAAAAAAAATTAAGCAAAAAAAAGTAAAAAAAGTAAAAAAAAAAATCACCCGGGCTGGGTTCGAACTCACGTTGTTCTTACTGCAGCCTTATAAAAAATCATTGTGATAGTGCTTCTAAATTTCTATGGGGACAAGCACTTGTGAAGTGCTTGGATCAGAAGCGCTAGAAATTTTTCCTCTTGGGATACGACATTGTTTGTATAAATATTTCAGCTACTGTTTTTCAGTCTTAACTCTTCGAAAAAATTTTTTTTTTATAAGTAGAACTGACAACCATGGAAGTTAGTCCCTCAATTTAGACTATCTTTGCTCAGTTTTTCTTATTCTAGCTAAAATTTTTTTAAATATTGAGCAAATAGAAAACTGAAAGTGAAGAGAATGAGGTCTCAGTTTTTTTTTTTCAGCTCAGTCAGTTTTGGTTTTTCGATAGTGAGTGTTTGTGTGGTTTTTTTAAAAAGTTGAAAAATTTTGTAAAGAACTCAAGTGTAAGTAAATCAATAAACAATTACAGGGGCTATCCACAAGTTTCAACTTTTTTTAAAAAAAATTGCTATTTTCATTGTGATATAACTCTTTTTGCAGCATTTCATCATTCTCCGTTTCAGTAACCCTCCACCTGGCTTTTTTTGTAACTTTTGCTAAATCCATTTATTTAAGAAATAAGTATTTAAATTTAGTCTAAAGATGCTTAAATAAATTTTTTAAAAATCCAACATAAATTTTTAGAGTTGCCACCTGGTTATTTTCGAAAATCTTATGGAATTCTTACTTTTTTTGTGTAAAACTAAATTTTTGGTATCAGAGCTGCTCAGATAAATTTTTTTAAAATTTAACATAACTTTCGGTGTTGCCACCCATTTTTTTTTTTTTTTTTTTTTTTTTTTTTTGTTACTTTAGCTTAAACCATTTTTTTAAGAAATAAAATTTTAATTTTAGTCTCCAGACGCTTAAATAAACTGTTTAAAAATCCTACATAAATTACAGTCCTGCGTTTTTGAAAAAGTTATACAAGTATGAAATGAGAGTAGGTGGTTTTTATAGATTTTAGATCGCTGAATCTGAATATGACCTCCGATTTAAAGTGCAAGAAACGCTATTTTCAGAAATATGGCGTATATCCTGAAAGTAGTCTAGTTCACTTTTGACACGGCATTCAATAGCTCTGAGCTTCCTCTTTTACTTTTTCAATTGAATCATTATTTTCAGAGTTATCATCGATTGAAGTAAAAGTATCGCTAGTCCATGTAAAGGACTATATTCCATTTGTGTATCCTTACTTAAATGAATGATATCTCGGTAACTAATGATCCATTTGGAAAAGTTAAAAGTACACTTTATAGAGGAAGCTCAGAGCTATTGAATGCCATGTCAAAATTGATCTAGACTACTTTCAAGATGTCCGCCGTTTTCTGCACTTTAAATCAAGGATAACTCGGATCTCGGAGGTCGTATTTGGATTCAGCAAGCAAAAATCTATAAAAATCACCTACTCTGATCTCATACTTATTTTCATCGCAGGACTGTGTTATTAGTGTCATCACCTGATTATTTTCGACAATGTTATAGACTTCTTACTTTTTTT
This sequence comes from Calliopum simillimum, assembly GCA_951812925.1. Lineage (NCBI taxonomy): Eukaryota > Metazoa > Arthropoda > Insecta > Diptera > Lauxaniidae > Calliopum > Calliopum simillimum. Next base: position 39,555,045 of record OX638369.1, read on the forward strand.
GACTAAATTTTAATTTTTGGTTCCGGAGCTGCTCAGATAAATTTTACTGAAATTGTACAAAAAATTTCAGGGTTGCCACCCGTTTTTTTTTAGTTTTGCTTAAATTAAATTTCGGTTCGATGTGTTGTAAACTATTTAAGCGTCGATAAATTTTTAACGATTTAAACTATTTTTTTTTTGTGTGATTTAAACATAAATTTTCAAAAGCAACCATCTGGCAACCCCAAAACCTTATGTTGAGTTTTTCTTTGCTTAATCGTTTTAAGACTAAAACTTTATTTAAATTTTTTAAATATATTGTTTAAGTGAAACTTAAAAAACGAAACATATGGCAACCCTGAAAGTTTATGTTCATTTCAGAGATTCAGGTCATATTCTATGCTTTCAAGTTATAAAAAAAATAGAAAAATTAGTTAGGGACAAAAATGGCATGTTATGGTACATTTTTCGGAGACTTACCCATATATCGATATTTCCTCAGTATTTCCATAGCACTCACGCAGCCCAAGTTGCATTTCAAAAAAGTTTTAGCGCGCGACTTTCTTGTATCAAACAAAAGTCAGGTATGTAGGTATGTTCATACAAACATAATTCAATAAAAAAAAAGTTCACAATCATTTATATTATTTTCATGCAATTCATTGTTGTTGTTGGAGTTGTTGTTGCTGTAAAACATTTAATTATTTTGTTAAAAAATGAAATTCGCGTACTTGTCTTGGATGCTAAACATCGTGAATGCAGATTAGTTTTACAGCTTCACTCAAGCAACAGTAACAGCAGCAGCAGCAACAACAGTTTTGGGTTCAAATTCAAATCATTGAAATGTTGCTGGCTGCTGCTGTTGCTGCTGCTCGTTTGTATTTCATAGTTGCGAGCGCGCAGTTCAAAATGTGAGCACAACTCAGGTTCAACAGACATCAGGCGTGATTTTTTTTTTCATTTTTTTTCCCCCAACTCTATGAACATATGACAAGTATGATATGTTGTTGCTATTGCTGTATAGTGTTGCTGTTCTGACACTCATTCAGCGATACAACAAAAGTTAAAAATTGTGCTGCAGCACAGTCAAAGTGTATCTAGATTAATGTTAACCTACTGCGGGAACAAAAACAAAAAAAACAACAACAAAATTAAGTTGAAAAATGCTGGCATATTTTGCTGCTGCTGCACCATGATGTAGTAAAGTGCAAATACGCGACTTTCATGAAAATATCAGCACAAAAAAATTAGGAACAACATTTGTTCGGCTCCACATACGAGTAGAGATATGAAATATTTTCCATATTTTTTTTTTTATTTTTTCAGCAATTTTCCAGAAAATGTTACAAGTTTTACACTTGTTTATGTGTATTTCAGACTTTGGTACATTCTTGCATTTAATAAATGAAACCAAAATTAATTTACTCTAACCCAATTTATTATTAAAAGTCTACCTACGAAAAGTGAAAGTGTATCCTGAAATATTTTTATGTTCCGAATTGGGTTGTTCGCTTGGACCCTGAAGTTTTCTGTGACAAGACGCGACTTCTTTAGGTTTTATATTTCCATTTTTCTCAAGACCAGATGGACATAAAAATAGCGCAGACCAAGTTGAACCCAATAATTAATTACTTAGCCCCTGTTTATAAGCAGCTAATGCTATGTTGCACACATAAATAGCACATTTTTGGTTCTTACATTTCACGACTTAAAATGAACTGATATGCTTAGCAAAATATGTACACAAGACTTCATCAGTTTCGCTTACAGAGTCGATTTGGTGATGTGCCAAAATCAAACGAAATTGCAAAAAAAGAAGACATTTATTTTAGCATTTTTACAAATAGCATCCAATAATGACTTAAAAATAGCACATACTTCGTATGAACTCATGAATGCCTCTTTTGCAATCCTTGTTTGATTTAGTGTCTCCGGTTAGATTGGAAACATAAAAAGCACAAGATTATTCCTTTATTATTAACAGTTTTGTGTCTAAACAAGAATTTAAAATAAACAAATTAATTGTGAGAAATTTTATAAAATAACTGAAAAAATATATCAGAAACTAAAAAATATTTCGTATGCAAGCAGCACATCAGCAACTATTGTGTGAACAGACTTTGAATGATTTTAAACCTCTTTCTGTGTAAACCAAAAATTAAGTAATCGTAAACCGGAAAGTCAGAAGTTATTAACCCTCTCCCCTAATCATGCTAGCATAGTACTTGAACGCCCCCATATCGCTTATGAGTCATAAGGCTCTCTTCTTAAATTTATTGTCTGTACTTACGTTGGACATCTAAATAGCACAAATGCATTTCTAATGATTTTATCCGTTCAAAATTCAAATTTATAAAGAAAATACCAAATAGCAAATATAAGCAAACTCAGGCAAAAAGGTAAATGAAAGATATTTCTCAGAAATATTGGTTACATATAAAAATCAAGAGATTTGAGGTATGAGTACCACCTACCTAATTTTAAGGGAAAATTTTACAAAAATTCTTTTGCGAACTTTCTTGTAAACAAAATCGCTAAATATTTGCTATAAATTCTGTACGAGTTCAAAAAAACTAATTTTAGCGTTTGGACAAATAAATAGCACAAATGCATTTCCAACTATTTCATATAAATTTTTTAAGAGTTTTTAAAATCAACTTTAGTATATTTGTTTTATATATTCCCAGCTTGATTAAACTGATTTATTTAACCAAAAGAAACAAAAGAAACATAAACAAAAACGAAACGTTGCAGGTGATGAAAATTAATAAATAACAACAACAATAGCGGCAATGAATTATTCCTACAGCCTACATACAAACATACATTTGTACGAATCTATCGCATATGAACAAAAAATAATGCTTGAAAATGTTAACTGGCAAACCTTTGCATAAGTTTCAATCGAAAAACTTCGACTGGCCATATCATAATCATAATCCTGCTCGCTCGCCTGCCATCATTTCAACTGCGCCTGTGCAACACATTCTAAGTTTCATTGTGGCAACAACATTGTAACAACAAGAACATAACACAGCAACTCTCGTTTTCACCTTCAATAACACCAAAAGTTTGTACAATTTACCAACGTATTGATACAAATATTTTTTGTTGAGCGGTTTGGTTAATGATTATTTTTGGACATTTAATGTTGCGCATGCGCGCATATATTAGACTTTTAACTTTTTTGCATGTGTGTATTTCCACAGAAAAGTATACCGTCCAAGTGTGCCAGACGGTTCAAATCTCCGCTTTTTTACCCGTTACGGATCCGTTACTGATCCGTTTGCGAGATATGAACCGTCTGGCACACTGGGGTGAGCCAAAACTTGAATTATCATATCTCTGAAACTACTTATTTAACGCACATTAATGAGATTTCGTACATATGTTAAAAGCACCATGAAAAACAATGTGTGCTGAGAGATATGGCAATACCACTCCCCCACAAAAATCACTTCATCATATCTCTGAAAATATTTAACGCAAATGAATGATAAATGTGAACAGAGCGCTGGGGCAAATAATGTTCACTGGAAAATTGGCGATGCCACCAAACCTTTAGTATACGAGTAGGGGAGACTGGGGCACATTTGACGCAAAATTTTCAAAGGCCTGTATCTTTGAAAATTATTGCACGATCTTAATACTCTTTACTGTTTCTGAAACATTGATTATTTAAGATTAAAACCAAGAAAAAAAAATCTTAAAAAGACTGCATTAAGAGTACTTTTTCAAATTTTTTCAAAAAAAGTCATTTTGTCAAATGTGCCCCAGGTACGGGGCACATTTGACATTGTAAGGGGCACATTTGACACTCACAAAAATAACACAGAAACATTAAACTAAACATTAATACATGTATTTTTTTTCATATAAATACAAATTAACGGAGACTTATTTTATATACAAGTGTGAGAAGTCGATGTCAACGTGAAGTTGAGGCTGGATTTGGTAGTTTAAACTCAATTACACTCCTCAAAGTCAGGCAAAAATCTTCCACTTCCGATTTTATAAAAACCCAACTTAATGGTGAAACTCTTCTCAAATAACTGATCTTGTATGAGGTATAGCCAATTAAGTACTTACTTCTACAATTTCTCCCACATAAAAAAATGGGTTTTTGGATTTTTCGCCAAATTTCCCAAGGACAATATATTAATATATAAGCATAAAGTACAATTTCCAACAATACCCTTAATGAAAACATCAACATAAAATGTATGATAAGACCCAGTTTGGTGGAAATTTCTTTGGTCTGGATTTTGGGTAACACCATCGTCAAGATATTTGCAGCGTTTTCACATGATGGGGCGTATTTCAAATCAATTTGATTATTATTAAAAACTTCACATACATGATGAACTTTGATGTTAATATGTTTACTTCGGGAATTCATCCATCCAGATTTTCAAAATAAAATTAGTGGTAGAGGTCCTGGAAAGCATCAATTAAAAAATCTTGTGTTGTAGATAAAACAAAAGTAACAAATTATATTAAATCAAATGAAATAGATTCTGTTCGGAAGTCAGGGTTTCTCTTTAGTTTCCGATATTAGAAATAGCGTATTTAACTCTTTTGCATCGCCATCGTGTCTGTTCGTTTTTATTTTATAGTGACATACCATATATTTAAAAGAAAAAACTAGAAAATCTTTTAAAATACACAAACACGAACGTCAAATGTGCCCCTTTGGCAAAAGTCAAATGTGCCCCAAAATCTCTTGAAGAATTAAAAATATTTTATAATTTAAACTATTTGACCTTGACAAAAAACACCTTTATTCTATTAATTATAAAGGTTAGTGCTGCCAAATTGTCATACTTACTTTCAAAAAACAATACAAATTTATTTGCAAAACCCTTACGAACAAGATGCCGAAAATAACAAAAAAATACACAAAAAGTTAAAAAAGCGTATTGGTGAAGGAGGAGTCGCAAAAGAACTGCCAAAGTTCATTACGTTGCTTCCACTCTAATTAGTTATGTTTCTGCATTTCAGGTTTTTGGTTCGATAGGCGTGTTCACACCGAAAATGGCAAAGTCAAATGTGCCCCGGTGTCAAATGTACCCCAGCTTACCCTATACGCCATAAGCATTTGTTGACGAATACTTGCAGCTTGTTCGTTAGTTGTTCAGTAAAAAGCCATGTTTCGCACCCATATAACAAAACCGATTTCACATTCGAATCAAAAATATATAGATATAGACTAAAGGAAAGAAATTAATTAAAAAAACTGATCCGAAAAAATTGGATTTTGGGTCTTAAAATCACAAAATGCTGAAAAATTTAACCATTTTTGGTCATTGCTATAAAACCGTTCCGTATTTCGCCAAACAATTAAAACAAAATTTTAGCCAAGATTTAACTGAACAACTGACTGCTCTATCATGTCAAACACGCGGCCCGCGGGCCTCATGCGGCCCATTATCTTTCAATCTGCGGCCCAAACGTTGAACAACGAATAAATTACGGATCAATATAATGTTATTCGCCTGGGAAAATCTTGGTTCTAAAAATTAAAAACTAACTAAATTGGACGAAATCGTAATCCATAAGCAAGTTCCTTCTCTATGGTAACCCTGGCTATAATGCTCTGATGTTTTGAAAAGATTTTGGTACTTGAAAGCCGAGGTAAAGATATTTTTAGAAATGAAGAAAGAAAATACTGAGCTGTTACCTGATGGAAAATTACTGCAAGACCTTTCCTTAATGGTTGATATAACGAAGCACTTGGCAGATTTGAAACAACAAGGACGAAGACAAATTATAAAAACAATGAATGACCACCTAAAGAATAATTTTCAAACATGCAATGCATACAAAGATGTAGCTTCATGGTTAAAGATAGAGTTCGAGAGACTTTTTGAAGGTTTTAAAATGTTTCTCTTTTGTCAATCCCGTTTTTCGTTGAAAAAGTGCCAAACTATCTCCAAATAGAGATACTTGAAACTCAATGCGACACAAATTCAAAGCTGAAATTTTCTTTCGCTTATGAAAGGAAATAAGTCTCTTGGTAGGACGGGACTGACAGACTCTCATCTGGGGTCATTGTTGAAAGTAATATCGGCGAGTGCAATTTCCTCAGAAATTGAAGTTTTAGTTAAAGATAAGAGGCTTCACTTATCAAGAATAAAACATTAGAAACTAATATACGTATGTTAATTTTATTAGTATTCTAAATATTATTATAAATCGTTATTTTTTGCGGCCCACCAAAACAAAAATCCTCTATCGTTTGGCCCAGTTGGAAATTGAGTTTGACATGCCTGCTCTAGAGTATGTCAATAACATTCGAGTACTTCTTGATACTAATTTTAATTAAAAGATTGTATGTTTCAATAAATGCTTGGGGTTTTATGTGACCCCATCGGTCTCAAGGGACTAAAAACCAAAAAATCCTCCTGTTCAACATCTTATATGAAATTTAAAGTTCTGTAATTTAAAGGTATTATCCATTTAAGGTGGAAAACTGAGAAACGAAATGGAATATCCAATATCTTATGGAGAAATAAACTGCAGATTCGAATTAAGTGGAACAAAATCTACTCGTATATAAGAGTTGAACAGCTTAAAGAAAGAATTTTTCCACATTTGGGAGGACTTTTCGGTTTTCAAAATGATTTAGGGCCCATCAAATGTCCTCTGAATTGAATCAAATTTTGGATGGTGCATATTAACATCGAAGCAACTTTGATTTTTACCATACAAATTTTAACCTGCCTAATACAAGTTCTCTTATAAGATCTGTCGAACGTTATCAGAACATTCTTAATGGTCCTAGCTACAGAATCACAAGTTAACTATGAACTCACTTGGCATTCACCATGCTTTCCCAGAAACCTATTCTAAACTGATTACAATGCATTCGAAGAATTCGGGGAACTGATGATGTTGTCGTCTCTATCGATAACTTTTGTGTCTCAAAGGAGAAGAAATCGTCTCTTCTTAATTTTTGTAGTACTTTGTTTTATGTCTTGAAAAGTATTGCTTTAACAAATTTACTGCTTCACCTATGTTCCCGAGACAGTTGGCAAATGAAGGATTGAATTTGGCAACCGCATATGATGAAGCTCTTCACAATGTTGTATAACTTTCCTCATATTTTCAGAAGACTAATCGAGGTTGAGGATGAAGCCAACAAAACCTTTACCTTTGCTTTTGTGCCACAAATATGCCGAAAGTTGGTCAATGCCTTTAGAATCCATAATTTCAGCTCCAAGTAAACTCAAGCATTTTACATTGTTCACTCTGTCACTTAAATATTTCATCAGTGACAATATCGTGGTATGTCTGAAAAATTTAATTTCGAATATCTGGATTCAAATACGTAGAATTTTTGGGTTAATTGATCGTTTGTTCTTTCAAAGGTTCATAGCGTTATTGCAGCGGGACTCAGCCTTCACAATGAATTCTCAACTATATGCCAAGTTGGTGTGCCCTTTCCTCGAAATACGTCCTCTTTTTGTCAAGTGCTGGTCCAAAAGATTCCAACCAACAATAAACGAAACTCAGTCGACTATAAAACCAGTGCGATTTGCTGTACATTAGTCTCCGACGAATTTTGAAAATTTAGTGGGCCAGTACTATGCGCATTGCCAATTTGACAAGGTCCGTATAAATCGATGTTGACAAGATCCATATAAATCGGTCGGGTGAAATAGAAATCCATAGGTCACATACATCACAAATCAGCATTCAAAGTCTACCGTCAAATATTGGGGGAAGAAAATCAATCTCAGTATTGAGTCTGATCTTAATAATTTTTCAATATAATATCAAGATATAGACCATAAGCAGAACCCTTCTGCGGAGTGAACAACAGCTTTAAAAACAACTTAATTCGGGAATGGGAAGATGAAAGCCTCGTCGACCATTGGAGAGCCCAAGAAGGCATACGACAAGCGAAGATGTTCATCAACCCAAAATGTGTTAAGGTAGAAGCTGTATTAAATCTCAGTAGAAAAGATATAAAAACGTACAGTGAAATAATGACAGGTCGCTGTAAACTCAATTATCACCCAAAAAATATGAGTTTGGTGGACGATGATTCCTGTAGACTCTGCTTAGAGGACTGGGAAACAGCAGAACATTTGCTGTGTGCTTGCCCCTCTGCGGTAAGATGCAGAGTTGACTATCTAGGCGCCTAGATTTTAGATCCAAATGACATAGGTAAAATTAATTCCACGTGAGGAACTCTTCTAAAAGAGGCTGAACAAAAGATCTTTCAGGTCGCAAGATCAAAACCAACACCAAGACTAGTGAAGAGCAAACTAGGACCAAGAACATAGCAGTCTTGGCACGACACGTAATAATATGAATTACCTAGACAGAAAAGCAGTCTTGGTCTTGATGATCATTGTGACCAAGTCTAATTGCTGTCTTGGTCTTGAAATTATATCACCGTCTTGGTCTTGGTCTCGATAAATCACCAAGATCAAGACCAATTTTGCTCTTCGTTATTCCGGACATAGTCCAAGATTTAACATCCAAGACCAAGTTCAAGACTTCTTCGCAGCCGTCCACAAACAGTAGAAAAAGAGTCGATCAAACAAGAAATATGTGATTCATAGAAATGATCGAGAGTCTTGTGAAAGTGTGAAAGCTTTATGTTACAAGAACAGATAATGAACAAGTTTTTTTACTTGAATTTTATCCATCATTCGTAACACCAACTGTCAGCACCAAAAGTCAGCATCAGAAAATTTGAGCGTCGCGCGCGCACTTAAACGAAAGCAGCGAAAAGTACAAAAAGTTTTCTTAAGCTGGTATCAAATTGTTTCATTTTGATGGTTTAAACAAATGAGAATAATTAACAATTTAATAACTTATAATTTATAAAAGCAGTTTGTTCAAAACGTCAAAATTGTTATATACTAATTTTTATATACTATCTGTCAAAAAAGAACTTCATATTTCCCTGCAGGAAATATGGTAATTGCTTATTACTTTTTTAGGCCTTTTTTTGTATTAGAATAGAATAATACAACAAAAAATATATTTTTTAACCCTTTAACTGCTTAATTTTGTTTCGAAAAACTTTTTATGCCTACTTAATTATTTTCCGAACAATTTTACTTTACCGACTCACTATGGTTTTTTTTGGACTAAAAAGTGCCCACAAAAATAATTCACTACAAGGACCCTTTTTTTTTAAAAAAATCAAATGCAAAATTAAAGGTTATACATTGAGCTATCTGAAAAGATGCCCGCTTTTTCTAGCATTTGATCCACAAATTAGGGACAGAGGTCGAAATCTCATAAATTTTTAAAAAAACGGTTTTTCTGTTTAAAAATGCTAGTCGCATTAAACGCAGGAGTGATATATGAATAAATTTATATGCATTCAATCAAATCAATTAAGATGAAATCAACTCAAAGTGAAAATGGGCGGTGCCACGCCCCATAAACAAATTCGTCATATTCGTCATATCTCCGAAACTATTAGACGCAGATAGATAAGATTCGGTATATTTATAACAGGCACAGAGAGAAATAATATCCACAAAAAAAGTGGGAGGTGCCACGCCCTACAAATATAAAATTTATCATATCTCCGAAACTATCTGAGCTATAGCAATGAATTTTGGTATATATATAAAAATTAGTAGGTCAAATAATATTTGCTGAAAAAAAGGGCGGTGCCACACCCAACAATGAACATATCCTTATTAATTGCCACTCTGTTCTGCAGGAAACAAGTTCATTCATGTAGCTCATCCTATGGGCGTGGCTCCACATATTTTTTCAGCAGACATTATTTGTCTTGATGACTCTTGTATATACACCGAATTTCATCCACATGGGTCAAATAGTTTTGAAGATATGGTGTGTTTTATATTTTTGGGGCGTGGCACCGCCCACTTTTCTAATATTTATTATTTCTCTCTGTGCCTATTACAAACATGCCGAGTCTTATCTATCTGCGACTAATAGTTTCGGAGATATCAGGAATTTGTTTTTGGGGCGTGGCACCGCCCATTTTTATAATGAATTAATTTTTTCTTGCTTTATTTCATTGAATGCATAAAAATTTATTCATATATCACTCCTGCGTTTAATGCGACTAGCATTTTTAAACAGAAAAACCGTTTTTTTCAAAATTTATGAGATTTCGACCTAATGTCCCTAATTTGTGGATCAAATGCTAGAAAAAGCGGGCATCTTTTCAGATAGCTCAATGTATAACCTTTAATTTTGCATTTGATTTTTTTTAAAAAAAAGGGTCCTCGTAGTGAATTATTTTTGTGGGCACTTTTTAGTCCAAAAAAAACCATAGTGCGACTGTTGTTGTTCTTTTTTTTTATTTTTGCCAAAATAGGGCTCTAAGAATTAATTACAACAACAAAAACAAAAACTGCCGCTCGAACCCACTTTCGGAGATATAGCTATCGGAAGATCGGGATATATCTTTTATAAAAATCTGTATAAGTTGAGAACCCCTGTATAGATTTTTAAAATATTGATGTCATATGAAAGGTATTTTACTGGACTATCTAATTGCTGTACAAAATTTTCAATTTGAGTGATAGTTTTTGAGATATGACTTCGCGGCGGCCTTCGGCCGCGGATCAGTCGGTAATATATCCAATAGTTTGCGGACGTAACACCCATTTACGAAATGAGGATTATATCCGTTTGGATTATGTCATGGCACCGCCATAAAAAAATATTTTTTGGGATTCGCCGGGAAAGTTGAGGGTTTTCCGGAAAACACTCTTCGTTTTTGATGAGCTCGAAACTAGCTCGAAATTCGTGTGTCAAAATTAGCTCAAAAGTATCTCGAAATTCCTACGTTAAAAGATTTGATCGCTAACTCTTCTCGCAGATTCGTCTGGCTGAAAAAATAAACTAAGCTATGCAGAACAACTTTTCCGCATTTCCGGATTATAAAATTTTTAATTTTTTTAAAATAATAAGTAGCTGCTGCGCTTGCACAAGTAGCTGATTCTCTTTGTTGTTGTTGGAGTTGTAGTAAAGTTGTTGTTGTCTGTTCTGGCTGTTCTGTTGTTGTTAAAAGTTCCTAATTTCAAGGAAATTGATTTGGTCTATTTTTTTTTTTTTTTCTATAGAAATTTATTAATGATGCAATTTAAGACACATAATGCATATCAAATGAAAGGAAATAAATTAGGCTTCCTAATTAAGTTATTAAAATTATAGGTTAATGATACATTTTTTGGAAAAAATGTACGGTTTTTTGGGAAAATAAAAAGGGGGTGAATTTTCGAAAAATTGTCATATCTCGAAAACTATTACTTTCATATGACATCAATATTTTTAAAATCTATCCAGGGGTTCTCAACTTATATCGAATTTTATAAAAGCTATATCCCGATATTCCGATGGCTATTTCTCCGAAAGTAGATTCGAGCGGCAGTTGTTTTTGTTGTTGTTGGTCTTAATTCCCATAGCCCTATTTGGGAAGAATAAAATAAAAAAAAAACAACAACAGTCGGTAAAGTAACATTAAGCCTTATTTTCCAGCCAGCTATGATTAAAAATCATAAATATATTATTTTATTCGTTACTAAAATTAAAATAAATATTATTAAAATTAAAATATGTTATTAAATATATATAAAAATATTATTAAAATTAAAATACATAAGGTTGCCAGACTAAAGAATATTCTAAAATGTAAATTTTTCAAAAGATCTTTATCTTTAATATTTAATAATTTTTTTTATCACGAATGCGAAAAATTTTCATTTCGCTCTGACAAGGGTTAATAATTAATCAGTTAATTTACTTCGCGCTGCGTTGCTAGGATTCTTCTCTTTTTTTATCGAGTAATTCTAATTTTTATTGCAAATATAAAATTCTAAATATTGCTAAGATAAAAAACTCTAACTAAAAAAATATTTTTTCCGATTACAAGTAAAAATTCGGCGTTTTTGCGTTTTTGTGTTGGTAAGAATAGTTCGAAAACAGGATGCTACCTGATTTTATTTCTTGAATTGTAATCAACCTAACTCGATATAGGACAATTTTCCAGGATTTTAATCATTTTGGTGTAATTGTCAATCGAATCAATGTTTTATTTCGAATTGCATTTGACAAAACATCTTATTTCAAATAGGCTAAAAAATTCAAGCATTTGCAACAACAAAGAACTTTTTTACAAGACAACTTAAATCGACATAAGGAAATGGTTTTTTCTTCACAAAACATCTTAAGTCAAGATAAGATACAGGTTAAATGGCAATAAATAGTTTGACAAAAGCACTTCTTCGAAATAAGTGAATTTCTTAAATCAAAAACTATATGACAAAATCATCTTATTTCAATTTTAATAACAACTATTAACCTTACAGTAAAAAAAGGTATTGGAAAATATTCGTTTAGAATTATGCATAAAAAATTTTCCTTTTTTCTAACAATTTCGCATATTTAAAAAAAGTTTTTGCCAACGCCTTAAAAAATTTAACTTGATAACGAATTAGTAGTTTTTAAAGCTATTGAATTGCAAAAAAATGTTGTCAATGAATTCTAACTAATTATAGCCTTATTTGACGAATGACCAATTTTCTCACAAGGTTATCGAGGATTTAGTCACCAATAATCAAATTTTTCGCTCTTTTTTTGATGATAAATTTTCTCGCTGGGATATTTGGAGTGTTCTTTTTGCCTTCGTTTTTGCCGAACGAAGGTTGTTTTTTGCCGAACGAAAAAAAAACAGTGAAGCTTTTGTTTCGAAGTGTACTCAATGTTAAAATAATAAAAAATGTTACTAAAGTATACTTTTAGGCGAAAATTGAATTTGCTTTATTAGAGTACCACATTATTACTATCTAGTTGGCCAACTTAGTTGGAAATTCTAAAGAAAAAAGATAAAGGGTAAACTTTGTTATCGATTAAAATATGCATTTAGTTATGGATTGCTATACGAAATCATTGAGTTTTGGATCTTAAATTCCAAGTCAATTCCAAAAATACCAAAATTCTAAAAATTTATCTCTTCGGACGAGGCTGATTTCCACCTCGGCGGCTATGTTAACAAGCGAAACTGCCGTATCTGGGGCTCGGAAAATTCACAAGTGCTCGTGGAGAAGCCAATGCATCGCGACTCACTGTTTGGAGCTGTTTAGGGCTTGGGCCGTTTTTTTTTTTTTTCCAAGATAAAGACGGATGCACCGAAAATATCAACCCTGAGCGGTAACACACTATGCTGGAGGGCGCTACAACACACACAACCCACCTCAATTTGGACTTTTTGCGTCGCAAATTCCCGAACCTTGTAATTATTCGTCAGGGTGATGTGAATTGGCCGCCCAGATCTTACGATTTGAAACCGTTAGACTTTTTTCTGTGGGGTTACACGAAAGATAAATTCCAAAGATGATTCCAGACTTGAAAAGCAATACATCGGTGATTCGGGCTATTCCGGAGATCATACTACGAAATGTCATCGAAAATATAGCCGAAAGAGTGAGATATCTACGGAATAGTCACAGTGAACATATCCATGAAATAATTCTACTCACATATTCCTATTGTGTGACATTTCGAACAAAATAAAATATTTTGAAAAATTCCGAACCATTTGCGTTTTATTCAAAATCAAAGTACCACACGTCTTAATGGAGCACACTTTATATAAGTACATATAATTTTATTGAGACTCACTATGTAGTTCTAACTATTTAGACTATTCAATGTTATTTCTGTGTTATTAGCGCTAACTTGCCAACTTTTCAGATATACGATTGGATTTATATGGACAATAATATGAAATTGATCTAGTGGACAAATGGAAAACTCAGTTTCAATAAAACTCATGAGTAAAATTTATGTTCCTTTATTTTTGCATATACAAATTAAGAACTATAATACTATCAGTCTACACACTTGATAATATTTTTATTTTTTTTCATTTTTTGTATATAGGTAGATATATTATTTGTGTAATTTTATTTGCTTTTTATTTAAATAAAAATTTATTGATGCATATATAGTAATATTTAATATAATTAAGTTGTATATCCCTTTATCAAGTTAACTTAACTTCAATACAGAAAAAATATTATTTGTCTTTATGTGAAGTAGTTCAGAAAAAAAAAAAAATAAGAAACTGTATAGGAAAATTCACAGCAAAAATTATACAACCTTCAGCACAAAACGAAAATTTCAGGTGCTATAAAATTAGTTTTATAATGCATAAAAATTGCCAATACCAAATCAAAAAAAATCATTAATAATTAAAAACAGCACTTGATTTTAATTTAAAGAAAAACATTACATATAGGTATAGATATATAGGTAGTATATATTATTTTTCAAAGCACATCACACAGTAAAATAATTGCTTTGTAGTTTAATATGATATTTAATACGATTTGATCACATTTAATATTTTGGTACAAAAATAGTTGGTATAATTTAATTTTACATAATACTTGTACATCAAATTTAAAGTTATTTTTTTTTTTTTTTTTTGTTTTGCAACATAATTTAATTTGTTTTCTCAATTTGAAAAATAAAAATTACGTTTAATTTTTTTGGAATATTCGTATATTAAAAGCAAAATATATGTAAACTAAAAATAAATAAATTATTAAACGAATTTTCTTCTTGCTTAGCATAAAATCACAAATTTTTTTGTAGATTATTTCTAATAATTATATTATTGGGGTTATATGTTTGTATGTTAGTATATATGGTTGTTAAATTTTATGTTTAAATTGTAGGCTACTTAGTTTTGTGATTTTTATGGTTCTTATTTGTTCTGAAATATATGTATTTTTAAGTTATCTAAGACGTAAGTATATTTTTAATTCGAAACAATACCTATAAAAATTATATTTTTTTGTCAAAATTGATGAAAATCATTCATATTAATAGGTATTTTTGATATTTGTTCACAAAATTTGTGTAAAAGGTGGGTAAAAGTTTTGGCTGCATCAAAATTTCTATAAAAAAAAAAATGTGCTCAATGGTTTGAATCTGTAGGTATATATGTATTTATGTGTGCAAATATTGAAACTAAAGTATGGGAAAAGTCACCGTGTACAAAATATTACCTTGATATGGAGAAAGTCTTAGAAAAAGTTTCAAAAAATAATAGTTTTCCCTCTAACGTTTGTGAAAATTAAAAGTTCTGAATATCTAGCTTATGATTATTCGACGGCGCTATATACAACCATTTTCGAAAGCAAATCGGAGCTCGTGTTCCTTCATTGATTGCTATATAAATAAAAAGTAAATAGTTTTTTTTGACTAAGTCCTTGCGTAAACGGATGAAGGAATAAATATTTCCTAGTTAAAAAGAATCCATACTCATCGCAAGTAGTAGGTGTGTTGGGCTATCCAAACACGTAAATTTGTCTACTGGGCTACAATTGAAAGTTTGGAAACAAGTGGAGTGCAATAGCCAACAAGCTTACAATGCACTGCAATAAATACTTAACCCTTGTTAGTGCTAGCCAGTATATATGGGACCTTTTTACTTTTGCTTAATAATTTGTAAAATTATACTTTCATAAAAAATTGGTTTATTTTTATAAAAATCGTAATTTGTCAGACGAAGTGGCTTTTCTTGATTTCACCAAATAACTTGATAAAAGTTCTAAGGACTTTATTTGTTTGAAGTGTCACTGAACTTTTCAAAAATTTCCATTTGACATATTAAGTATTGAAATTAAAATTTTTACCATAAATTAGCTAAGTTAATTCATCTGACACAGAAATAAATGTGGTTTATAAATAAATATTTTTTCGAATACATAAGCTGTCTTAAATAAGATTTAACCCCTTAAAATACCGTAAAACTCAAAAACCACTATATTTTGCAACGCTTAAGTGGTCATATAAGTCTACTAAGGTAGCCCCCCTTTCACTATTACTTAACATCAAGAGCTTTCCGAAGTCCACTTATGCGCTCTTGCTAAGTTTAATAAAACTATATGTGACTTGTTTTGTGGAAACAGTACCTGGAGACCGATCCCTGCTCGGTCAATAATCTGATCTTATTATTTTAGTCGATATATTTATTCATAGCTAGCAACTCTCATCTTATCGCCTCCTATTTTCATGCTTTTAAAATGATAAACTTACCGATGAGAATAATAATAAGAAAAAACTTGGAAAGTATCGAATGGTATAGGAAACAATAGAAAAATATCAAAAACTCAAAATTTTTTTGGTGAAATAGAATGCCCTAAAATAAATAAAAAATATTTCTTCTTTTGTATGGGGGCTGAAATATCTTATCTTCAAAGGATCATTACTCGGAAAGTAAGAGACCTAGTGAAAAAATCCTAAAAGATATTTTGATAAGGAAGAGTGAGGCTATTCGTTGCCATTATTACAAGGCATTGATAAGTAGTACCTACATACCAATTTTCATTAAAATACCTTGCTACATTTAAAAGAAATAAAATTTAAAGTGTAAGGGAGGATCCACGCCAACAGCGATATTTTGCCCACTATTAGTTCAGGGGTGCCTACTAGCAATTGGACTTCCTACAGATAATTTGAGAAGGATTGCTTCAGTAGTTTTTTTCATAGCGTATTATATTTTTGTGGGCGGTGGCACGCCCTTCTACAAGTTTTCCCAATGTAACGGCATTTCATTAAAATTGTTGGAGTTGTTTTTGAGTAATATTGAATCAAAATTTTCAATTGCTAAAAAGTAGGCGTGGCACTTTTCCAATCCCGCCCACTTTTCATTTGTTACAAGGTATTGTTAAGCAGTAGCCGTATACCGAATTTCATCCAAACACCTTGTATGGCTTGCGAGTTATGATCAAATTAAATTTTAAATTTAGGGTGGTGCCACGCCTCCTCGTGAATATCTACAGAGTCAAACCTATCTCATCCTTCATTCCGTGTTAATATCTATCATAGCTCTTATAAGAAGAGAAGATACATAATGTGTGAAAATAAGTTCTCGAGTAAAATGAGTTTAAAGTTTTTGTTTTCTTGAATTTTGTACAACATTTCAACAGGTATCTTCAAAGTCAAAAAATGTTTTTAAATTTTTGTTAGTGACATCATCGGAAAGATCACTTCAAAATCGATTTTTTCCCACGTTAGCCATGTTTGCACAAAACAGGTCATATATACTTTAATTCTATCAATAACGAATCATTTTGAAATTAATTTGATGAAAACTTTTAATCTTCTTCAGAGACATCCTGCATTTCATTGAAAATAAATAGCACTATAACTTAAAAAGTTTTTCTAAAGACTTTTTAGGGAAACCTTCAAATAAAAACTTATTTCATGGAAATTTTACGGAACAAAATTGTCTTTGTCTTTTACTGGTTTGTTCTCTTTTCAATGAAGAACTATTTAGTAGTTATTAACGCTAATCAATTTGCATTAAATCTCATAATTTTAACTATAATTTATAAGCTCTCATTGGTGACAACTTTTGTAATCTGATCAGTACTAATGAGTAGCTGTAAGTGACTCTTTAAGCAGATAAAATCACTTATAACCCTTTCATGCCCGAATTAATTTGGGGCGATTTAAAAATTTTTTGAGGCTATACGGTTGCTAATATAGACCTAAGGAACAAATATTTTTAATAACAAGGTCCTGCTTATCCTAGTTTGTTCTCTGGAAGATGTTGCCTATAGGCAACATTGGGCATTGCTGGTGAAAAAAAAAATTAATGAACAATACAGTTTTTATATTGAATTTGAATAGAATTTTTTTTTTAGAATTTGTTCCGAATTTTTTCCAATATATAGTCTGAAGGAGTCTCAATAGCTTTGTATGGTTCATCGTGTAAAATTATAATAGAAGTTGCAGTGGTTTTAGCTGGAGCAGGTGACAAATTTGCTCTCTTGTGTGTAGGTGCTGTTTTATTTGCAGTGTGGCAGTAGTTCATCAGCTATATCTAACTGAAAGTTCCTGTTTTATATCTCTGTGGTGGAATAGCTATCTACTTCTGCCTCATTTATGCACCATCCCAAACTATGAAATACGTTTATCTTATAATTCGATCATTAGAAGTAAAACCATTATCGAAAAACACTTTAATATTGAAAGTTTTGGAAATGTTGGAGATCGAATGTTGGACAATGCCTGAATATATTTCTATTCAAAACATTTTATGCGGCTTCTCTCCAACTTATAGACAGAACTCATATAAAATTCCTGAAACACCTCATTTTAAAATTTCCAAAGCTGATTTTATCAAAAATCTCGTTTTTTATTTTTTATTCAAATTCATTTTCCATGTCTTCGTGAATATTCTCTCCAGAAAATTCATTTCAATATTTTGACCTCTGTATTGGGTTGTTGTGGGTTTTCTTCAATATTTGGAAAATTTACTATTCTTTGCTTTTTTCTGGTACATCAGAGGAGTTTTCCCAATCAAACTTGCATATTTTTATGATTTTTAGCCATGGAAAGTATCCCTAATGCAAAAGATAAAATTATTCAAAATATGTCCATTAGTGCCCAATGTTGCCCATAGGCAACACTGACTTTAAAAAATTCCTGAGGAACAACTAA
This sequence comes from Calliopum simillimum, assembly GCA_951812925.1. Classification (NCBI taxonomy): domain Eukaryota; kingdom Metazoa; phylum Arthropoda; class Insecta; order Diptera; family Lauxaniidae; genus Calliopum; species Calliopum simillimum. Next base: position 39,573,492 of record OX638369.1, read on the forward strand.
GACCTTTTTTGTGTAATTATTTTATTTTTCTGATTCTCTTACATGTTTTTAGATATTTTATGTCCTTTTTGATCTAAATTTATATGTATATTGATTTTTAATAATATTAAATATACATCCACTTTTTGCATAATTTTTTTCGCACGTATGGACATAGCAAAGAACATAATTCAAATGAGAACTATTAATGCTTATGAAGGTAAATCTATTAATAAGCAAGCACCATATATCAAACTATTGAACCAAATCCGTAATTGGCGAAAAAAATATTAAATAACCGAGTTTTGAGCGCAAATATGCAATGTTGCCTATAGGCAACAATGGGCATGAAAGGGATAATAACCAACCACTCTGTCCTACAAAAGTAGGGTAGAACGGCGTTAAATCGCCACAACCAATTGCCTCTATTTTTTTTTAATAAAGTCGAATCGAACGACCGTTGGTACTGTAGATTGTGATCAATACAACGCAACTTTGGCAAAAAGTTCCACTACCGTACGTGTGTTATAACCTGAGTTCTGACGAAAGAAAGATTTGACGCGCCGTCGCCGCAATATTTTCAGTCAACAAAAATTCCACAAATCAGTGAAGTGCAGAAAAAAAGGTAAGTGTTTTCTAAGAGCAGAATTACATGCTGAATCCAAATCTGTAATGGGTTTTACAAAATTTAAATTGGTTAAAAAGTTGTTCGCCTTAAAACAAACAAAAGCCCGAGGGGTTAAATAACCAGAAGAAGAAACAGGCATTGGCAACTATGGTAAGGTCGGAAAAAAAGATTCTAAAGAAATTTTCCGAGCAAAAAAAACCAAGACACGGCAGCCAAAAACAATACTCGTTGCTCCAAAAGAGGTCGTCCAAGAAAAGAAGTATACGTTGAGGAAAGTGACGCCAGCGATTAATGAAGCCCAAGAGAAACTTTTTCAAGTTAATTTTGTTCTTGTGCAACGTTTTGTAAAATTCTGATAAAATAAAAACCCTTAAAATATCAATGTTGGTCACTTTTATTATATAGGTTGTTTTACCCCACCAGGTGAGGCAAACCAACCATTTCACATTTGTTTGTTCAAATGCAAATACCGGCTAAACAATGCGAGTTTGAGAAAAAAATTTCGTAAGAATTTTGTAACAAAGAATTCAACGAACCAGGAACAGTTTAAATTTTCAAAATATTATCATAATCAAAGTTTTTACAGAGTGCCAAATACAAAAGTGGTTGTTTAACCCCGTTCTACCCTACTAATTACAGATCACATTATTTAAGAGAGAAAACTCTTTGAAATAATAGCACTTTTTTACTATAAGCATTAATAATACTAGTGGTAATAATGCATTTCCATAAGTTTCTTATAAGTGATTTTCAAAAAGTGGTTAGAATATGCCTGTGGGTTTTTATAAGGAGAATAAGACATTAAAACATATGAGTGCATGGTGTATGAAAGCCTAAATAGTGATATTTTTAATAAGTTATTATACGTAATGTTTATGTATCTTGCAATTGCATTTGTATGCCCTCTTAATTTCAATTATCATTTTTTTTTCTGACTTAGATGCGACAATTATTGTTACCGTTTTGCTGTAAATTTATATTATTCATGACCGCATTCATATCAACAACTACAGAATCAGGCATGCTGCTCATTTTGCTATCCAGCTCAGTTTGTCCTTCAATAAGTATATGGCCATTGGGCGTACCAACGGGTATTTCCTAGATAAATAAAATAAACAAAGTTTTTTAAATTTTGAACAAAACCGGTAGCACAGTATGATATAACTGTGGAAACAATAATACGCTTTTTCATTCATTTTTTTATTTTATTTCTATAGAACAAACATCCAGCTTAGGCGTGACCAAACTGAGGACGCAATACATCTGTAAGCGGATTTTTAGTGATACGATAGATTTCATTAACATAACGATGGTTAAAAGTTGGCACCTTGCAGCTGCTATTGAGAAATTTTAGCAAGTTACGAGTAAAAAAATGTAATTTTAAAGTTTTCTAGCTACTTACAATTTAAGAGACTAAGATTAGAGCAAAATGTCATTTGCGAAAGTGTCAACGTTTAACAAACGATATGCATTGAAATTATGAAAATTTTTTCTTTTTTAGTAAATACCTTTTTATGAACAATGAAGGTCTAAAGGACTACTTTACCTGATAAAGTACTGCAGCATCAAGCGCCATCAGCTCTTTGCGCGAAAGTTCTTCAACTACGGCCGCAGCATAGCAATCACCCAACATATTATTTGTGGTTCTGATGCGATCACTAAAATCAAAGGAGAAAATATGTCACCAAGGTATCACTTGAGAAAAGCTTTATGTATGTAGAGATAACTCACACAAACCAATCAACAGCAAATAGTAGTGTTACATCCTGTACGGGCGCATCAATTGCAGTCAATACCACAAGCAGTAAAACCAATGCAGCACTTGGAACGCTGGCGGAGCTCATTGAAGCAGCGGTGGAGGTTAGCAGTACCGTTAACAATTCACCAAAACCCAATGTCATACCACTCATCTGTGCGATGAAAATCGAGGCAACCGATATATAGAGTGCAGTACCATCCATGTTAATGTTGCAGCCTATTGGTAGCACAAAGCGTGTAATACGCTGATCCACACGCAAGCGTTCGTTCATGGCGCGAAAGGTAATGGGCAAAGCAGCAGCACTGTTTTACGGCAGTGTGTATTATAGTGTTGAGGGAAGCATCATTTTATCAACGTAACGTTTATTTGTTAGTGTTAATTTATGTTTTATCACAGTTTCAATTTGAAATTATCACAATGATATATATTGTTTTTTGATTTTAAAACGAATTTTAAAAATTAAATTTTTTTTTTTCAATACCAAAAAATGAAAAATCAAAAAAGAAGGAAAAGAAAATATTTGTAGCGTACAATAATATCACAGATTCTTGCATCGATGATGCAAATATTATCACAAACATTATAATTATTATTATCATATCTATGCTATTTTCTAAATTTGTTTTTTTTTTTTCTATATGCAATAATAATAAATAAATGAAATTTTTGGCTTACGTTGAGGCTGTCGCAAAAGCGGTCAGCATAGCCTGTATAAGTCCAGCATAAAATTTAAATGGATTCCGTCGTACAAATACAAAATAGATGGCCTGCATCACAATCAGTTGATAGAAGAATACACCAATGGCCACGGTGAGTATGAACCACATTAGTTGCGCCATCACCATATGCAAATCGTTGACACTTAGTATTTTTCCTGCTATAACTGAACTTATGCCAACAGGTGTTAACCACATAACGCAGGTAACCATCTTCATAACAACTTCGAAAATTGCTGAAAAGAAATCGACCACCACTTGTCCCTTCGATCCGATTGTACCGAGAAATGTTCCAAACACTAAACAGAAGAAAACGATGCCAAGCGTATTGGTGCCACTGCGATATTGCACAACACGTATGAGTGTCGGTTCGTTGGTGGTGCCATCATCTTGTTGTTCATCGATTGCATCGTGCTCGTTGGTTGGATCGAGCGTGGTATCGTTAAGCGTCTCATTGAAAGTATGCAGTATGGTGGGCTTAGGCAAGTAGACAGTGTGCGCTTGTTGAAAAGAGGCTTGGAATAGGTTGTCCGGGAATACGTTTCTGCGGTATGAGAAATGTTAATAGTCTGATTATTTTTTTCAATTTTTTATGAAATGATAATTTTTTTTATACATCAATCAAATGCAATGTAATTCATACACTTTGCAACAATTAAACATTTTTTTTTTTCATTTCTGAGTTTTATAAATATATGCTCTTTGAGTGATTGAATTGTACGGCAACAAAAGGGTTAAGCTCAAAAAGTTTTAAGAGCACTGTAGCAAGTACTGTTTTTACAGTTTGACATTTCAAACAACTAAGTCTAGGCACAAACCACATGCGATTGCACAGTTGCTTTTAAGCAATTTTTGAACAGTGGAGGAGTTGCACGATTGAGGGCATTTTACCGAATTGCGGAGTTTTTTTTGTTAATGTACAAATGTACATTAGTGAAAAACAGTTACTTCAAGATATGGAAAAAAAAAACTCAGGATTTGCTTTCACCGAATATAAAATTTCACTAAAAACTAATTGGCAAATGGAATAAACCTTTTATCTAAGAATGACCATAACTTTGCAAGGAAAATTGGAGATGACCGCTTAGTCAATTTTTTAAAAGGTAAAGAGTAGTAGGTATAGTATAGTATATAGAACAAAGCAGAAAAAATCTTTACGTTCTGGAATATAATTTAAAAACTCTGAAAAACCATGTTTGTTGCACTTTTAGGTTAGGATATCTCAAAATCCTGACATGTTAAAAGAATTCTGTGGCTAGAATAATAATAATTACACTATCTATGAGAATCACCCCGCTAAGCAAAGAAAAGTATGTCGGTATGTTGGAATTTCCTTTTCCAGAAACTTATAGGGCAGCCCTCATATTATGAGCAAAAACTTTTCTTAACAAATGTAAAGTTAAATTAAAATATGATTTGTGAAATAAATAAAAAATAAGTCAAATGTCAAAATACACCTGAAATGTATTGCTGCACTTACACCTTATAAAAAATTTATAGAAATTAGCAAAGTCTTTTATGCCATTTGAATTCCTGACATATTTTGCTGTCACAACACAAAACACAGACAACAATTTTGCTGCATCTGTTGAGGGTTCACACAAAATCAGAAACATATAAACTACTTAATTGCATGCGAAACTAAGGCAAAAGTTTTTACAAAAAAATAAATCCACTTAATACGTTTATCATGTACGTGCCAACTGGGACTATACCACCACCGGATACAGGAAGTGACAAAAATGTTGTTGCATGTCACTCCAAATAAATTACATGCAATATCTACGGACTGAGTTTTAATAACATCATTATTAATATTAAATGTTTAAATAAAGCTAAGAAATAATGTAAATGCAATTATTTGAACACATTCAGCAAGTAATAGTTATAAAATTTTAATAAACTTCTTGAGAAAATAATCAAGTTTCTAAAAGAGAAAGTACTTTGCGGTAATAATGGTTGTATGACAGTATGACAAGTAGAATTACTCACCTTCCTAAATCCAAAAGGCTATCCAAAAGATTCACAGCACGTTTATCAGTCGAACGATTTTCACCGTTATGCAAATCTGGGTCACCAGGATGTATTAGCAGTACCAGAGTAATACCGAGTATGGCATTGAATAATGATGTTGTTGCAAAATAGACCAATGTACGCAGAGCAATTTTACCATTCATGCGTGCATTTAAACTGGCCGATCCAGCGATGAGTGATGAAATGACCAATGGCAAAATCATAAGTTTTAACACGCGCATAAAAAGTTCGCCTGGATATGAAATCAACATAATTGAGTCCTCATGCAATTTAAGCGGGCGCAGTGTTAAACCTGATGGAGAAAAAGAATATATTATAAGTTATAAATCCGTAAGTGAATTAGATTCGATAGATATTTTTATAAACACAAAAACCAAACCAATTTCCTAAAAAGCAGTTACAATGATCCAACCACTTCCATTTTCAAGGCAGAACTCTACTTATAATAAACATATACTTATACTGACACTTATGTGTCAGAGTTTGTCTACTCAGTTACCCTTAGAGGCCGACATTTACGCGGACACTTGAGCAACTCCAAAATCTTAAGACTTTGTTAAAATACTCTAAGCTAGTCAAGGTATGTCTTGAATTTCTCCAAGCTTTACCTAAGAGGAATAAAGAGACTCCAGTCTGTATACCAGTATATGTGGGACATGAAAGCAATGAAAGGGCATGCTGCCCAGCGCAAAGCAGTTCACTAGAACCTTTTGGTGGATTGAATAATACTTTCGAAAACAATTTAACTAGGAAATGATCAAATACTACGGAATCTACATGGGTAAACCTCCGAAAAATTAAATGTACCAAAACATGCATTTTTTTGTCCCCATCTATTTCTCTTATTTTTTTACTACTTGAAGGTATAGAATACGATGACTTTAACCTCTGGAACATTTTTAAAAAATGAACATAAACTTTCAGGGTTGCCAAATGTTTCTTTTTTTGGGAGTTTCGCTTAAACAATATATCTAAAAAATTAAAATAAAATTTTAGTCTCAAAGCGCTTCAATAAACTTAAAAAATCCAGCATCAGTTTTTATGGTTGCCACGTGGCTGTTTTCAAAAATTTATTTTAAATCTTAAATTTTTTGACTAAATTTTAATTTTTGGTTTCAGAAGCGCACAGATAAACTTTTCAAAAATACAATAACAATTTTTAGGGTTGCCACATGCTTGTTTTTTTAAGTTTTTCTTGAATATTATATTAAGAACTATGTTTTAGAACATTTTTAAGACAAAATTTTAATTTTTTTCTTTAAATAAATGTTTTAAGCAAAACTAACGAAAAAAAACCAGGTGGCAGCACCGAAAGTCTTGTAAAATTTTAAAAAAGTTAATCTGAGAGTTTGTGAAACCAAAAATTTCAATTTACTCAAAAAAGTTAGAATTAAATAAGATTTTCAAAAATAACTAGGTGGCAACCCTACAAATTTATGCTGGATTTGTAAAAAGTTTATTGTTTGAAGACTAAATTTTAATTTTTGAATGAATAGTTTGAGCAAAACTAGCAAAAAAAACCAGATGCAGGGTTACTAAACGAAGAATGATGAAATGTTGCGAAAAAACGACGGAGAATGATGAAACGGAGAACGACGAAATGTTTCAAAAATAGTAAAATCACAATAAAAATAGAAATTTTTTATAAAAAAATGAAATTGGTGATAGCTCCTGTAATTGTTTATTGATTTTATATTATATAGATAAAATTATATGTTTAGTAACAAAAAAAAACTTACGCAGAGAATGATGCACTCTTTTAATTTAAGAAAAAAAACACACGAACACTCACTGTTCAAAAACCAAAATAAATTGAGCTAAAATACACTGAATCTCCTCTTTCTCTTCACTTTCAATTCTCTTTATACTCACTATTTAAAAAATTTACATTTATACAATAATAAGAAAAACTGAGCGGAGATAGTCTAAAATGAGGAACCAACTTGAATGTATATCAATTCTACATAAAAAATATTTTTTTTCGAATAGTTATCACAGAAAAACAGAAGCTGAAATATGTTACCAATCAATGTCGTATAATTTATTTTAATATGCGAAGTGGACAAATTGAGTGCATTAAGAAACGGTTAGGGGCAGGATGGAGAATGAGTTTTTAACACTTTATGTTATAATTTCATAGTATTTTTTTTTTTTTTCAAGCAATAGAAGCTCTGGTTTCTGTATTAAATAATTAAAATATCGAATTTTAAATTTAAACATGGTTTTGAGCCCCGTGACATTAAATGGTACATTTTTTGGAGAATCACCCACATAAACGCTTAACTATCTAAAACGCGTTACGATGGAAGTTCTTTAAAGCTTCAGCAGAAAAGGTATTAAAATCTACACTGAAGTACTTAATAACAGGATGCTGTAGACTAAATTGCTACCTAAAGAAGAATGTTCTAGTAAACGACGATTTTCAAAGACTCTGTTGAGAAGACTTAAAAACAGCAAGGCAAGATTGAGATTAATCCCACAACGGTTTTGATGATTTTAGTAGGAAAGAAGCTGTGTGAAAGGTCTTCCTGGTAGAGGAAATAACGCTAATAATATTGTACAGCGCATAATGAGCGGAAAAAAGATCTGCAGACTGTTCAATAGAAAAATGGGGAGAGTCACGACCGAATACAAGACAATTAGACGCAACGCATACTGCGATATTGAATATATCTATGAAATTCTTTCTTCGATATGTTTAAGAATGGTTATAGCATTGAACAAAGTGAATTGGATGTATTTCAGATAAATTTGTTCCAATATAATTAACATATAATGGCGTTGTTATAGTGACAATATAACGGTACAAGCAATTTCATATGCAATTCCAGTTGGGTAGTGAAAACAAAATATAAAACTGTGAAATTACGTAGCATTTTGTTGATGACACTGCAGCAAACAAATAGCATTCATTCCATTTAAAGATATGGCTAGTTAATTTTAAAAGCTCAGCCATGACAAATCGAAAACCATCGCAGACTTTTTATTATGAAAAGGAAAGTTTCCTACACATTATCTGAATTAAATCAAAGACATTATCTCTTTTAAATACATTCATGTGGCTTTCAAGCAAAAAACCCATAAAAGCGAACTACAAATTTATACTAACGGATATTTAACCACTTAATGTACACATAAGTAGTTAGAAAATTACATACAAATAGTGCTATGTACGTGTATGCATGCAGTTATGGTTAGCTAAGTGTTGGTAAATGCAGCTTCCGCGTTGCGCTCATTTCCAGTTGACCTCATTTCGTCGTTGCCGCTTATCAGTAAAGCAAACGAGGAGGAGTCGTCAATTCATTATAAGTGGGAGGTGTAACACATGCGAATTGAGGGGGTTGATGCATGAACGTGTGGTTTGTTAACACAACCAAATTGAACTTGAAAGCAATTGAAGTGCACTGCAGCAGAAATTTGTTTACTCTTGTGGGTGTGTGGGTAGGTGTCACATACTAAATTGACTTATCGATGCATCATGAGTCAATTAGTTGACATTGCGTGTGCTACACGGAGAAAAATAAACTAGAATAATGTTGTAATTTTTGGAATAAGATCAATCACTTTGTATTATTAAAATTATTTAATGCGTTCTGTACTGTCAAAATAATAATTTCAAAACAATTATATTAATATTGATACTATCAATTTAATGGCCTGAGAATATATAGAATTGGAATGGTACGTTCTATTGACACATTAAGAGTTTGTACCTTTGGATTGAGGTGGGAACAGCATTAATTCAATTTTATTATTCGTTATAATTTGTAACACTGATTTAATCTGATGATACTATTAATCAAATGGTATGCCTTATCATTTGACTACTAAACTATTTTTAAATAAGAACATATTTTTTTCTGAGTGTAGTATGCAATGTCCATTTTTTAAATAGATACTAATAAAAAAGACATTTTCATGATAAAATCAACAAGCCGACAGGGTTTTTCATAAAAATTCTAGTAAAAAACATGTTCGTGTATAGAAATGTGGAAAATTTTATTTTTGTTTCGAGGAATACTTTGAAAAAGTTTCAGGAGTAGAGTGTGCTCAATAGAATGTATGGAAATCCTTAGTAACAACATTTTGATACTTGACATCCCTCAATTTTGTGAGGTTGGAAAAAAAAATGAGTTTGCAAAAAATATTTTGGGGGTGGGGTGAGGGTAAAGGTTGTCGCATTGAGGTCAAAGGTGCGGGAAAAAGAGAAAAAATTTACATAAAGCAATACAAATGTTTAAGGGTCCCCTTTAGAGGGATCAAATGTATGACCGACCCACATTATTTTTCCCCTCCAAAATTTTTACCCAGCATACTTACCCCTTATCTCTAACCCCTAAGGAGTTCCCATACAAAATTGACATTTTCAGGAAATCGACCCTCACCACTCCCTGGGTGCCCCTAGAACGGTCAAATGTATGACTGGTCCCTAATATTTTTTCCTCCACAACATTTTTTCTCAACATACTTACCCTCTATCTCTGACTCTTTAAGGGACTCCCATACAAAATAGATGTCATGTCATAACTGCCCAGAAGTCACTCCTAGAGGAGTCAAATATATGACCGACCCCCATTAGCCCCCCTCCAAAGATTTATCTTAGCAAACCTACCCCCTATTTCCAATCCTTAAGGGGGCTCCCATACAAGTTACGGTTTTTACATAAAATGCCCCCACTGCCCTAACTGGCCCACTGGTACCTTTAGAAGGGTCAAATGTATCACCGACCCCCATTATTTTTTTGTGACCTTTTTTTTCTCCTTCATACTTGCCCCCTATTTGCAACCCTGAAAGGGGCTGCCATACAATTTTTTTTTTTTTTATAAATTTTCCTAGAAATAATGGGGGTCGGTCATACATTTGACCCTTCTAGGGGTACCCATGGTCCAGTTAGGGCAGTGGAGGCAGTTTTTAAAAAAACCGTAACTTTGTATGGGAGCCCCCTTAAGGTTTGGAAATAGGGGGTAGGTAAGCTGTGAAACTTTGGAGGGGGATAATGGGGGTCGGTCATATATTTGACTCCTCTAGGAGAGACTCCTGGGCAATTATGGGCCTATTTGACGATTTTCTTTCCATATTTTTTATGTCTATGACATCAATTTCGTATGGCGGCCCCCTTCAGAGCTAGAGATAGAGGGTAAGTATGGTGCGAAAAAATGTTGAGGAGAAAAAAATATTAGGGGCCGGTCATACATTTGACCCTTTTAGGGGAACCTTGGGAGTGGCGGGGTCGATTTCCTAAAAATCTCAATTTTGTTTGGAAGCACTCTTAGGGGTTAGAGGTAAGAGGTAGGTATGTTTGGTAAAAATGTCGGGGGAGACAAAATAATGTGGGTCGGTCATACATTTGAATCCTCTAGAGGTGGCCTCTAATGTAGGACTGTAAGTAAATTGTTTCTCCTTTTTTCTCATCTTTGACCCCGATGCGCCAACCCTTACCCTCACCCCACCCCCAAAATTTTTTTTTTTGCAAACTCATTTTTTTTTCAACCTCACAAAATTGAGGGGTGTCAAGTATCAAAATCCAAAATTCGTGCACCCCTAGTGCTCAATCAACTTTTATTGATTTGTATAATCATTTTTGGAACATTATTTATTTAAACATTTTTTTTCGAGCAAAAACTAATACTGTGTAACACCAAATTTTGAATGAGATCACGATTGCCAGCAACTTTTTTTCTCTAGCAGGTCTCTGATTTCCATATACTAACTTTTTTTAAACGCTTTCAATTTAGAACCCATTGGAGCCCACTGTTAGGTGTCATAAAACAAGAGCGGAACCAGCTATGACATTCAATCTAACGTCATGCATGAATTACTTAAAACAAAATCATTTTTAAAATTTTTCTACAGTTTTATAAAACTTAAAAATGATAGAAAACACCAAGTGAAAACTTGTCCACATATATTTTTGTATGAGAAAAGTAATTTCGCGAGCGGCACGCTATTATGGAAGCTTTTGAAATTTTTCTGTTTTTATCTTATTGCTGGCCATTAAACCCGTCATTTTGAGAAGTCTCTCTTAAAAACAATAAACTTAGTAAATAATGGACACCCTAACGTACATATACAGCATTGGCCATAATGTATGTTTTTATACCCTACACCCAGGTATATTCACTTTGTCCTACCGTTTGTAACGCAGGGAATTAGGTGTGGCAGATATAGAAAAGTTTACATATTTTTGATCACAGTCATCTCTTGAGTCGATATAGCCATGTCCGTCTGTCTGGCTAGGTCGCTGGCTAGGTGTGCGTGGAAATACATAATTCAGTGAAATTTGGTACACTGCCTCTATTGTCAAAGTTAGCTAGTGGCATTGAAAATGAGCAAAATCGGTCAACGGACACGCCAACCTCCATACAAAAAATATATTCAAAATGCAATTTTAGGAGTATTTTTCATGACAACGCAACCGAAGTACTCTTAAATACTACGAATTGTAAGCGCAAGCTCTGAGGGAAAATTGGACAAGAGGGCGTGGCACCTCCCATACAAGCAAAAGCTTCAAACCGCTATAATGAAAGCATTTTTTGAGATAATCCAACCAAATTTCACAAAGACACTAAGGACTATAAATGGAAGCTCTGAGAAAAAACTGGGTGAACTTGGACAAGAGGTCGTGGCACCATATAAGAAAAATTTTAAAATTACTGCAAAAAACTAAATAACGTTGACCAATAAAAAGCCGAAAAAACCGAGCCTTTTGTTTTTGGTCACCATTTGTTTTATGACCTCAAAATATATTGGACGAAAATCGTTTTGGTTTTAACTTCAAAATAAGCCAAGTTCTGTGAATTCAATAGTCGCACCATTCATGTTGGAAATTTCATATTTTCCTTTCAATAAAAGCTTTTTCTTTTTTAAAGTTTAAATTATATAAGACCTGACTATTGAAATGAGCTTTAATAATCCAAGAACTAATTGCATAACATGTACTTTTGTATAAAAAATGTTATAAAACATACATAAAGTATGTAAAGTTACACAATAAAAACTGAAATAAAATTTCAAGAGAAAACCAGTATAATTTTAAGCCAGCAGTTGGGAGAAATATCACAACAAGTTCTGAAAAAAAAAAACTTTCGTCCTTGGCAGACTTTTTATTTTGCTTTTAGCATAAAACTCATAACAAAGTACACACATACACAATACACAATAAGGGTGTGTGGAAGCAGAAAAAAAGGATTACTAACGGCGTTAATTGAAAAGGATTAAAAACAGGAAAACAAAAGCCGGAAAGCCACTAAAGTGTTTATTACGTTATATGTATAAGCAAATGTTTATGTATGATTGTATTGTAGTAAATATTTTTAGCATAATTAAACTTTAAGTAATTACATATATTTTATCATATATTTTCCAGATAAAAATAAAACAAAATTTTTGGATTTTACTAAATTCTGGATTTAATTATATTTAATTATTAGAAATTTTTCTTGTGTTTCTTAACACAATTTTGTAAGAATAGAACCAATAATAGCACAATTGTAATAAAGAGGATTATTCATAAAAGACATTCATAGTTGATGTCAAGGTAGGGGTCCTAAAACCGAACTAAATATAGAAAAATATACAAGGAGGAAGATGGAGCGCTTGTTTGACGTCCATTTTGTTATAAAAAAATTACAGAGGGAGGTTTATACTTTAATGGATTTTCTGCAAGTACACGAAGAAAAATCAGTGTCATAATTTTTACTCCCCTAGAGTAGCAAAAAAATTAAAGTAATTAACACTCAATTTTACAAATAAATCTTACGTAGGAATTATTTGAGATTCCGTCAAGTAATAGCCACCAATAGAATACAGTAAAATAATAAAGTAATATTAACTCTAACTTGCCTTAATTATACTATAGAGTAGAGTAAATTTTGCTTTCACCCAGAGAAATGAATAACCATTAGAACTTTGTAATTCTAGTAAAAATATTTCTGCTTGGACTGATATTTGCCAAATATACCTCTTCATCATATAGGCCAGTGGTGTAGAGGTCTAATATTTTTCTGTCCATCACACGCATCTTCCCCGGTTCGAACCCTACTGCGGTCAGTTCGTTTTTTTTTTTTTTTGTTTGAACTTTACAGTAACGTAAATACGTATATATTGATAGATTTAGATGCTATGTAAAATTTTTTGTCAACATTTTTTCACTTTCCTTAACATTGGAATAAATTAAATTTTTTTCAAATGAAAGGTCTTTTAATAGAAGGAAGTTCGGTTTACAGAAAAAATCCAGAAATGTCAATTTCGATGCACTGAGAAACATTCATTGATATCTTCTCTTCTTATACGAGATAAAATTGTATGTACTTATGTACTTATGTACCTATGTACTTATGTACTTATGTATGTTTGTTTGGAACGGGCAAAACTTTTTCTCGAAAACGGCTACAGTGATTTTAATGAAACTTCGGATAATGTTAGATACTAGCATACAATGAAGAATGAGCTATGCTTGAACTTTGTAAATGCTCACCAGGGGGCGTGGCGTCGCATTAAATTTTAAATTTGATATGGTCATAACTCGCAAACCATACAAGGTATTTGAATGAAATTTGGAGAGCGGGTACGGCTTAATAATACCTTGTAACTGACAAAAAGTGGGCGGGATCGAAGAAGTGCCACGCCCACTTTTTAGCCCTTGAAAATTTTGATTCAATATTACTCGAAAACGACTCCAACAATTTTGATGAAAATTTAGGAGATGTTACCTCTGTAAACAAGTATTAATATGTGATATGCCGTTATATTGGGAAAACTCGTTGAAGGGCGTGGCACCACCCACAAAAATATAATACGGTATAAAAAGAAAACTAATAAAGTAATGATTCTAAAATTAACTGTGGGAAGCCTACTTGCTATAAGGCATCTCTGATCTGTAAGTGGGCAAAATATCGCCGTTGCGCGTGGAACCTCCCATACAAGCAAAATACGTTCAATGCTATTTCTCGCAAATGTTACAAGGTATTTTAATGAAATTTGGTATATAGGTACTGCTTAATAATACCTTGTAATAAGCGAAAAGTGGGTGGGATCGAATAAGTGCCACGCGCACTTTTTAAACCTTGAAAATTTTGATTCAATATTACTCGAAAACGACTCCATCAATTTTGATGAAAATTTAGGAGTATTAATATGTAATATGCCGTTATATTAAGAAAGCCTTTTGAAGGGCGTGGCACCGCCCACAAAAATATAATGCGCAATGAAAAAAAAAACTGCTAAAGCAATCTTTCTGAATTTAACTGTAGGGAGTCTACTTGCCATTAGGCACCTACGACCTGAAAGTAGGCAAAATATCAAAAGTGCGCGTGAAACCTCCCATACAAGTAAATCACATTAAATGCTATTTCTCGCAAATGATACAACATATTTTGATGAAATTTTTATGCGAATCTAAAGCATGACAAAAAGAAGGCTTTGTTTAATAATTGCCACGCCCGATTTCTTAATCAGCAGAACTGTTATTATACCTGGAGGATTTTGAAATATCCCTGCTTGAGCTTGAATATAAAGCTATGTTCAGTCTTACAGCGTAGCTACAAGAAAAGGTGAAACTCCTTCTTATTAATAGCATCGAATAGCTACACTCTTCCTGATCCAAATATCCTTTCGGATTTTTCCAATAGGATTCTTATTTTCCGAGTTATGATCCTTTGAAGATAAGATATTTCAGCCATACAAAAGACAAAATATTTTGGGTGCGTGGCATATCCCATTTTTTTATTTTAGGGCATTCTATTTCGCCAAAAAAAATTTGAGTTTTTGATATTTTTCTATACCATTCGATGCTTTCCGAGTTTTTTCTTATTATTATTCTCATCGGTTTATTTATCATTTTGAAAGCATGATCATTAGAAGTGAAAAGGTACAAGTCTCATAACAAAAAATAGCTATGAATAAAAACATCGACTAAAATAATAAGATTAGATTGTTGACCGAGCAGGGATCGGTCTCCAGGTACTTATTATTATGTGAAACTAGATAAATTTAATTCATTTCAATAGAGGCCGCTTAAAATTTGGGCATCATTTTGAGAAAAATGAAAAATAGCACAACGGGACGTAGGATAAACGTTTTATGACAATGACATGGACCATTTTCAATCAGGTACATAAGTATTTTTAAAAAAAAAATAGTTTTTTTAAAAGTCTCATGGCAAAATATTAATTGTATATATTTTCAGCAGACAGCACGGAGATAAATGAGTGCTTTAATTTTTAATTCACTCGAGTAGTAAAAAAATTAAAGTAATAACGCAAAATTTCGAACATACAAAGTTATAGTTATATTAACAAATAAAATACAGTAAATGATTAAAATAAAATCTACTCTGAATTGCCTATATTTTCCTATACGTAGATTAAATTATGCTTTTAGCCAGAAAAATGTGTAGCCATTTTTACTTTATAATTCTAGTAAAAATATTTATGTTTGGATAGACATTTGCTTAATATACAATGTATAAGTTTTACGATAATGGCGAACAACAAGTTTACATAGTAAACAGCCACAAAACTACTTCCACTTGGTAATAAAAAACTTTTAAAAATAAACAAAGATAACTTCGAAAATAGAAACAAAAAAATTAAAACTTTTTAAAATAAAAAATTCAGTTCAAAATAATTCATTCAAAAAATAATTTCAAAAAATGTATAAAAATGTAAAAAATAAAATTTATAAAAAAACTTAAACCAAAACCATTTTATTAACTGGCGCCCAACGCAAAAGAACCTAAAGAAAAATCCAGTATCCTCATGTGTAAGGAGAAAAGGAGAAAAAAATGTAAATTTTAAAAGCAACATAAAAAATAATATAATTAAAAAAAATCAACGCATCAATTAAGTATCCTCATATGTAAGGAGAAAAGAAACATCGAAAATATAAGACTAAACAATCAAGTATCCCTAAAAAAGGAGAATAGGACCAAAAATATGAAATCAAAAAAGCTAGAATTTAAAACACAAGCAAAAAAAAAGCATGGTATAAAGAACCGATTAAAAGAAAGAAAATGAACTAAAAAACCCGTAAAACAAATATAATTTAAAAAAAAAAAAAATTAAGCTTAACAAAACATAAAATTATTAAAATAAACAAGATACTAAAACCAAAACAATTCAAGAACAACAAAGAAAGTGGTCAAATAACCAAATAAAATCCACTACAAAATAGAATAATCTGACGAAAACTATAAATAAAGTGAAAAAATATAAAACGGCATATGATAAATAAAAACAAAAGGTGAAAAAGACCTCTGTATCCTGAACATTTGCAGCAAGTCAGCTTTCAAAGATCAACCTGAAAATTATCTGCGCCCACTTGCCACACAAGTATTCTATAATGAACCATTTGGATCACAATTGATATTCTCTGCTTACTTTACCATAATTGGCAGAACGGAAACTTGCAATGCACTTACTGACTCTGCAACGCCGTTAATTTCCACCGTAGCACGATTCTATCAAAAAACCAACTAACCAACTGACCTAGAAAATATTGTTATTGATAAGGAAAGTCCACGTTTACTTTAGAAAACAATTTACCAGATGATCTTTGTGATTTAAGAATGCTGGAGCTTACATCAAGCGGTTCGGATATTGAAGATAACATTAGTAGAGCAGATGGCATATCAAACGGAACAGAAAAGAAAAAGACTAGGGATCATTATTTATTTTTGATGACTGTTCTTATAATACTCAAACATTTTTTAGGAAACAGCCGAGGACGGCTTCATTTTAGAGGGAGAGTAGTTTTACGATAATGGCGAACAACAAGTTTACATAGTACACAGCCACAAAACTACTTCCACTTGGTAATAAAAAACTTTTAAAAATAAACAAAGATAACTTCGAAAATAGAAACAAAAAAATTAAAACTTTTTAAAATAAAAAATTCAGTTCAAAATAATTCATTCAAAAAATAATTTCAAAAAATGTTAAAAATGTATAAAAATGTAAAAAATAAAATTTATAAAAAAACTTAAACCAAAACCATTTTATTAACTTATATTGTATGTCTACAATATGTTTCTATCCATCACACGGATAGACTTAGGTTCGAATCCTAGTTCGTTTACTTTTTTTGGGTAACTTACAATAAGGTTAATATCACTTCAATTTTTTCATAAAAATTGCTGTACTGTAAGGCTATTCAAAAATTCTGAATTTACTAAAACAGTAAGGAAAATTTTATTTTATTGGGGAGTTGTCACTCTATTGTCTCGTAATTTTGGTAAAAATTGCTGGACTAGAGTAGTACCAACTATTTTTTTTCTCCGTGTACGAGGAGAAAATAACTCGAAAAAAGTCAGATGACCAGAGTTGTATGAAGATCTTGAAATTTTGCTGAGGTCTTTCAATGAAGACTTCCTTCTAAGCTGCCTTTAAGAAAACTGACTAAGAAAAATTTTTTATTTTGATAATAAATCGAGTTACCAACTTTTTACGGGACAATAATTTTCGAAATTTGCGTATGGGGCTCTATCTTGTGTCAAATTTTGGTACCTCTAGCATGAACTTTAAAGATCTGGGAGCAATTTTTGAAGTTACAACCTTCTTTTTTTTAATACTTCATTTATTTATTGAATCTTCTCTTCTTAGGAGACTAACAATAAGTTTAAAAATCTCAATCCTAAATAACATTATTATACATTATTATGTTGTCTAATATATAATTTCATATCAAATGTGTCTCCAGAGTTTATAGGGACTTGTACATCCTATGATTTCAGAAAGCATACAAGTTTGCGCCAGTAGTTCCGGCTGCATATGTAGCAGGAACAACCACAAGTTAGAGAGTATGCGCCAGTGGCTGCATATACCAGTTTCAAGTTCCACCAAAGAGAATGCGCCAGTTACTGGCTGCATAGAAAGAGTGCGCACCAGATACCGGCTGTATATATTAGAACCCAGCCACCTTAATATGACTCATTGCTAACAATATCTATAGCAGGGCGATCCTTTCTTTTTAGTCTGGAGAAATTTTCTAAATTCTTCAAACTCTGTGCCAATGGATTAGGATGATACATCAATCTTTCAGCATAATTTTGCTTGTATTTGTTGAATTCGTCTTTAACCAAAGGGATGCAAAGGTCCCGATGTATGTGTTCGTTCGTATATACCATAGAGTACCTGTAATGGTTCTTAAAATTTTGGACTGCGTCCGTTGTAATAGTTCAATGTTCGAGGAGCTGGCGTTACCCCATAACTGTATACCATATAATCAAATTGGCTTAATGATTGATTTTTATAAAAGGATTTTATATTCAAGTTTTAGACGGGACCGATTATTTATGAGCCAATGCAGACTGGAGGCTTTTAGTTTAACATGCGTTTTTTTGGCTTCAATATGATTTCGCCACGTTAGCCGTCTGCGTAAATGAATACCTAGATATGTGACGCTTTTAGATTGAGGGATCGAAGTGTTATTTAATGTGGTAGCAGGGCAATTACCTCGCTTAAGGGTAAAAGTAACCTGCTTGCATTTTTGTTCATATGCTTTTATTCGCCATAGCAGCAACCACTTGTCGATAGAGTTTAAATGAAGTTGAAGCTTTCGTGCCGCTTCTAGGGGACAGTAGATATGGTTGTGCCAGCAATAATAGGTAAATCAGAGGTATACAGTAAGTACAGAAAAGGACCCAGCGCTTCCTTGAGCGACATCTGCATTAATTTTTAAAAGTGATGAAATAAAACTATTGTATCTAATTCTAAAATGCCTGCTTTCCAGATAAGAGATAAATGTTTTGTGGGCGTTAAAAGGCAGTACGTGTTTAATTTTATTGACTAGACCTTCATGTCATACTTTATCAAACGCTTGAGTTACGTCGAGAAAAACTGCTGTACAGTATTCACTTCGTTCGAAAGCCTTCCTTATTTCATTTGTGATTCTATTAACCTGTTCAATTGTTCCGTGGTGTTTTCGGAAACCGAATTGGTGGACCGGAAATAAATTTTTTCCGGTTGCATAAGGTATTATTTTTGATAAAATTTGTTTTTCAAACAGTTTGGATAAGCATGGTGAAAGACTGATGGATCTATATGAAGAAGGCAATGTACGATCTTTTCCAGGTTTTGGAATCATGGCTATTAATGAAATTTTCCACTCTGTTGGGTAATACCCATACTGAATTATAGCGTTAAAAAGTTTGGTTAAAAAGACTTGCAGATTTGCAAAAGCATCAGCTTTTTCTTCATCATTCGAGCTCAGTACCCAAGGTTGGCTCTTTTCGGCAGCTCACTTTCAATCGGAGTTTTAATATTTTTATTAGCTTTCTACAAGGACTGTTTGCAGTTCTTATTAGGATCCAGTTTCGAGACAAATTTTTGCTGCTCTATATCTTCTTTATTTTTTATCGCAGACCTCAGCTTAGAAGTAGAAATTTTTAAGTTTGCTTTAGAAGCGGGAGATCTATGTAGCTGCCATTCGCGCCTAAGCTTTTGCTTCTCAGCTACGAGAAACTGAATTTTACTGTTGGTGGAAAAACTTGTTTTTGTATTTTTCACAACCTCATAAGGCGTTGAGTGTTCCGCTGCTGAAAAGAGGATTGAATTAAAAATGGCAACAGCATCTGTATATGTACCTAACATCCAATATGTAGGTTGACCAGGCGAAGAAAAATTGAAAGTGCGATTTTTTATAAGCATATTATATAATTGATTCCCTTTTGGATTTACAAGACGAGAACCCCAATATGTTATAACCTAAGTATATTTTAGTGAGGTCTCCATGCAAAAACTTGGCAACTTAAGTTGATAACTTATGCACCGGACAAAAATGGCAAATTGCGTTGGTAACTTAACTTACAAAGTTATTAGTCCATTTTTCTATAAAAATCAGTGGTTGTAAGTCCAATGTAATGTCCGTAAAATATTTTTTAATGCTAGTTGGCAAGCTACGTTATCAACTTTCCTCACGGAACATTTGTTTGCTGAAACAGAACATAAGTTGTAACTAGAGTTACAACTCATATGTATTAATTTTTATCCAAATTATAAGTCGAAATTGTTAATATCTCTGTAAATCAATTTGGAATAGTAACAGCGATTTAATAGTCGAAAAACCTTTATTTGGACTACAGATTTCCAAAGTATTTATTCGATTTTTGTTTTTGGTTTTCTTGTTTTAACGAAAACAATACAAAAATGATCATAACTAAAAACTACGATTTTCGAGTTACCAACTTTTACGTTGGACGTATCTAATCTAATAGTTTAAAGAATATTATCTTCCCACCTTGCGAGGAGCTGACGGAGAAATATTGATATAAAAAAATAAAAAAGAACATTACCTGCAGCCTTGAGATCAACTCTTGGTGGAGGAGTCATTTGAGTTGTTTGGAAAACAGTGAAAATGCACACAGACTGCTACCTATAAAAAATCTTGGGTATGTCAATGAAATATTATAATTATAGTCAAGAAGTAAAATCGGCAGTTGATTCTCACATTTTTCGAATCTAATTACAATGAGTAGTCGAATTCAACCAGAGTCTCGGAAGAAAGGCGCTTACCAGAAGATTAGCTTCATCATATGTTATGTATTTACATATACAGTTAGATCAAAACGAATGAGCTTAGCAAAATCCAAAACTTTTTTAATTCCATCAAAAGCACCAATAAAATTGCTATTAAGCGAAGTTAATAAAAAATTGATTTTGCTTTAGGAAAGCAAAAAGCATTTCGCCGGCGAAATCAATCCCCTGTGAGTCAAATTCAAACTTTTAGAGCTTTGCTAACATAGAAATTAAAAATTTATTGAGTAAAATAGAGAGACTCAAGACAATTCGGTGCACGATGCCAAACAATGCGAGTCAAAATGTAGAGTAAACAAGAAGTTTTTTCTGGTACAGTGGTACTATGCAAAAGGAGTTTTGAGTTTTGTGTGTTAGGTCACTATTGCTCTGATAGCTTCATTTATAGAATGATAAAAATAAACTTTTACTCACCCAAAATAACGCCTAAAAGCACACCAGATAATGTTACCAGCAACATGAGATTATCACTCAGACATTTCCGATAGCCGGTCAGCTCATCACGCGGTGCATCACTGCATTCGGTGGTTTTCGGTGGCAATTCAGTGCCATTAACAGTTGTACCATGCGGTGGACCCATTTTTGCAAATAAATAATCTGAAAATTTTTCAGATTTTTCCATTATTTGTTGTTGTGAATACAACAAACACAATGAGAGCGATGATGCGTAGACAACTATATATTTTAGATGTATTTAGCAGGGGCCGAGTGCCAAATAGGGTAACAAATAAATTAAGCGCAGTTTTGGATAATTTTCGTAAATAGTGCTTTTCAAGATTTACATATAATAGTGAGGATTAACACGATGATGGGGGGAGAATTTTTGTAGGAGTGTTTTATTTCTTTTAATTTTTAGTTTTTAAAGTTTTCATGAAAATTATTTTTTATAAATTTTTATATTTTTGTCATTTTTATAAACATTGATGAAACTGCAAGTTTTGTGCAACAGACAGCTATTTGGATTTAGTTCTACTACTTTTTCTGCTACTATTTTTAAATTTTAAGATTTTTTTTTTATAGGTTATTATTTAATTGAACATAAGTAGTCTTTAATATAGATATATATATATATGTATATGTGTATAGTTGTACGATTATATTGTATTTGTATTTGTCTTATTATAAATGCATTCAATTACCATTATTTGTTTTTTAAATATTTGACATTAAATTTTAAAATATTTATTAAGTACTCCATTGAATTGTTAATGTTTGTTAGTTTTGCTACAATTTTTTGCTTTAAATTATAAATAAATTATATATCTATTATTTTTTTTTTAATTCAATTGTAGGATTTGTATGCGTTTAACGTAACTGCCGCGGGTTACCGATGTGGTGTTGTCTTTTTCTTAGATAAAATACGCCTTTTAGTGGTATTGGTAGCGTCTCGGACGTCTACACGTTGTTGTGTTATCGAATGTATTGGCTCCGTTGTTGTGATTTTTTTGAAAACTTTTTTTAGAATTTGATGGTTATCAACCAAGCAAGGTTTTTTGGTGTTTTTTGCAAAAGTTTTGCGACTTAGCTGCTGGGGCTTTTGAGGATTTTTTTTTATAAAAAAAGAAGTTTATCAAAAAAACTTTTTTGTCTTAAAAAATTATTGTTTGTTTTTAGTTTTATTAAACTTGGTGGTGTTTTTTATTATTTCAATTTGGCAGTATTATTATTATGAAGTTTTTATTATTTAATTTTAAATTTTTATTGTTTGCTTTTTTAGTTTTTCAACTGTTTTTAAATTTTTGTTTTATTTTGATTTTGCTACAGTCTTTAATATATATATATGAAAATATTCCCGAAAAAATGTTTTTATACAAAAGAAAAACTCCCTTTTAGTTTTTCCACTTTTGCGTGCGATTGCAACAAGCAGCTGAAGTTTTTAGCGTCTGTTTGTCTCTACGAGAAAAATCGATTTTTCAATTGCATACAAAAAATACAAAATACGCTACTCCCCGGATAACTTAAAAACTCCGACGCTTCGGCTACTGCGGTGGCGGTTGTGGCCAGCACAAGTAGAAAAAGGCAAAAAACTGTGTCAACGCCGTCGTTGTCTTTCACTATATAAAGTGAAAATGTCCTGGCCTTCTATGCTGCAGCTGCAATTGAGGACCGTTTGCTCGTGTAGTTCATTGGGGGTAAACACACCCTTTTTCTTTTGCACTTTTCACAGACAGACAGCGAAAATCTTTGCTTTTTTACAACTTTTTCGGCCTATGACGCTTTTTTTTTTAAGATTATAAATTTTTATTCGAAAAATTGGATTTTTTTCCTTTAAAAGCAAATTTTTAATGGAAATTTGTTAATGCAATAAAATTGAAAAAATTTTCTTCTTTGACTTCCTTTAGAAGGAGTTGCAAACCATCTACCACTCGACTGTTCAATTTCGACGCACTTTTACGAATGAGAACTTCGCTTTCCGTAGTCCGTAATTTATATACTTTTGCTCTCCAAAAGCAGCCCTTGTCTCTCTGTTTTTTTTTTTTTTTTTGTGTTTGTTGTGGAGAGCGCGCAAGGATACTCTGCTGTTGCAAGCCGGCATTTTCATTTGTTGAAAAAACGTTTGAAAGCTTTTCTGGCAAAGGATATGCATACAATTGAAAAAGAAAACACTTAGTTTGGGTTCTCTTTGATATCAGAGAGAGTTTTTTTATTTTCATTTTTGTTGTTTTTTTTTTTTTGCTTTTTTATTATTGTTGGTTTTGTGCATTCGTGTGCATTGTATCGGAATTTAATATTGCAATGGCATCGTATAATGCAAATTGAATTTAATTTCAGTTAATTTGCCTTTTTTTTTTCTTTTCTTTCTTTCTCATTTGCATTATCTAATGGCGTCGATTAAAGTAATTGGTAAATATTTGTCATCAAAGGGTTTTATTGTTATCATTATTTTGCAATAGAATTGATATTTCAAAAAATAAAAAAAAAAAATCCGCATTGAATAAAATACTCATCGGTGTATTTTGCACTGTGTCAGGGAAAGCTTATAACTTTTAGAAACAAAATTTTAAAATTTCGTACAAACCTACTGCATGCTTGCCAAATATCAGTAGAAAAACTTTAAGAAGTTTGCTGAATTGAGGAGTGGCCGTACCAAAGGGCCTAAGTACCATTACGAGGCAAAAGTAGTGTCATAATATTAATCGAGTGACATTTTGTTACAAATGTTTAAAATTGTTTTCTATTTTCACGAAAAATTTTCTTGATAGTTTGGAATTGATAACATTATGTTGAAAAAATGATACCGGTCAAATAACCCATTATTATGGCACATAATATGTATGACATTGCTTTTGCCTAGTAATGGTACTTAGGCCCTTTGGTACGGCCACTCCTCAATTGTTTGGATTTTTAGTCTTTTGATTAGAGTAACTTAAGGTAATGTCGTTACCTTTTTCATTTTTTGCCAATTTCTAGCAAAGTAACGGTAGAAGGTTAGCTTCGTAAAATTATTTGTATTAGTTCTTCCATTGTTTTCACTATTTGATAATACATAAACTAAAATATTAACATTTTCAAGAAGGAGGCCAGTTAAATTGAAAGTACCTAAAAATTGCTAAAAAAATAAAAGTATCGGGTAATGTGGATCACCCTGTCCATTTCCCAAAGTAGTACCGTTATTCGCAACTTTTGTTGACTAAAAGTCGAGTAGTATTGTTTTAGATTATATTTGCTATAAAAAAACTGTATGGGCTCATTAAAGAATATTTTTTAGCAACATAAACCAAATTCCTACTGCCAAGTGATAAGTATAAGTAATAAGAAATATCAAATCATACGTAAAATAGTACTCCACATTACTCAAACTCGGGTGTCCCACACGTGTAATCAGCATTTCAAAGTGTAATAGTAATCAAAGTTGATATACGGCACATAATATGGGGTAGTCCACATAACCCGAATACACCACTTTTTTGAGATAATCATTGATTGTATAAAAGAAATGTAAAATCAGACTAGCTTATGCATTTTTCGCTGAATAATAGTTCCACTATTGCATTAGATTTATTTAAATTTTAGAAAACAGAGTTCTGAGGAAGTTATTAAGTTATTCACAGAGTACTACAAATAAGTCAACTTGACCTAACAGCATATGCTAAGAAATTTTACACGAAAAACACAGGCTTACAAAAAAAAAAATTTCATGGCGTTTTGACCGGACTATGTGTTTCCTAGGGACTTTGACATCTTGAATTCGAATCCTGGGTCCGTTTTTTCCAGAACGTCTGAGAAAAAAGATTTCAAGGTCATATGGAGGTCAAAATGAAAAGAATATGTGATCAAAAAGGGTACCTCGGACCTAGTTTCGGAGATATAGTCATCGGAAGATCCGGATATATATCTTCTATGAAAATCGCTATAAGTTGGGAACCCCTGGATGGATTTGGAAAATATTGGTGCCATATGAAATGTATTTTATTGTTGTTGTTGTTGCTGGTTTTGTTGTTACTGTTGTAGTTGTTGGTGTTGTTGTTTTATTTGTGGTTGTAACAGACAATTTCACAAAATTTCAAAAAAGGCCATTTCTCGAAAACTATGAATCCATTTGAAAATATGCTCAAAGCATTTTTGTAGGCTGTCAAAATACCTTTTATATGACACCTAGCCTGGTTTTAGTGCGCGTTTTTTCGATATTGATAGCTTGTACGGGCTAATTTTGTTAGGTTACTCAAAAAACTGATTCTAAAAAAATTTGGTCCCAATCGGAGGGGGGTAACACCTGCCCCATCGGGCCCAAAGAGGGGCACCTTTGCGAAAATTTCACGAAAATAATTCATAGCTCCCTCGGGGTGACCCCTAGAGGGGTGAAATGTATGACCAGGTTACATTATTTTTTTCTTTCCAACATTTTTTCCAAGCACACCTACCCCCTATTTATCACCCTCCGGGGGTCCCCCCTGCAAAATCCACATTTTTGAAAATTCGCTGTAATTGTTCCAGAATGGCCCCAAGCTAGATAAGATGTATGACCAGATCCCATTATTTTTTTATCCCCAACATTTTAATGAGACAGACCTATCCCCTATCTGCCCCCCTTTTGGGGTCACCCTACAAAAAACTCAAAAAATTAAAAAAATTTCTAAAAATAGTTCAAAGCTCCCACGGAGTGACCTCTAGAGTGGTGAAATGTATGACCAGGTTCTATTATTTTTTCCTCTCCAACATTTTCTCTTGACACACTTGCACCCTATCTGCCACCCTTTTAAGGGCCCCCCTTCAAAATCCACATTTTTTGAAAATTTGCTGCATTTGTCCTGCGATGCCCGCAATATAGGCTTAATATCCAATTAGGTCCTATTATTTTTTGTTCCCTTATATTTTTCGTTGATACACCTACCCCCTAAAATCCACCACTTGGGCGCCCCCCCTACAAAAAAGCAAAAAAATTAGGAAAAATATCGAAAAATAGTTCTTAGCTCCCCCGGAGTATTTCATAGAAGAGTAAAACGTAAAACCAGGTCCAATTATTTTTTCCGACATTTCCCCAAGCCAATCTACCTCCTATCTGTCACCCTTCTGGAGGTCCCCCTACTAAGTCCACATTTTTGAAAATTCGCTGTAACTATCCCTGGTGACCCCTAGATGGGACAAATGCATCACAAGATCCTATTATTTTTTTATCCCCAATACTTTCCCCTCACACACCTGCCTCCTATCTGCCACCCTTTTGGGGCTACCCCTATAAAAACACTTCAATATAGGAGTTCACTTATAAAGTGACACAGTTTAATTGTTACATATCATGCTCTGGCGCGGTTAAAAACATTCCTTTCATTTCACTTACTTATGTTCATTTATTAAATTAAATTAAATTAAATTAAATTAAAAAAGAATTTAGAGTTAGATAAGCCTCTTTTGGTTGCTTGTTGGCAATAGATTCTTATAACTTGCGATGACTAATAGCAAGTCTTAAAAATCACCTTAATTCCACCAGAGGCCTTCATTGTAGTCTTGAGCCATCTTTACGCCACTTTCAGCCATGTCGTTGACAAAGGGCACTTAATTCCATTTTATGAAGCCCTCTATCAGCTTTTTTACGCTGCTGAGAATGATTACGGTAGAGTCAGCTGAAGGAGAAGGTCCTTCTTTATCATCTTTAACAGATGATGTGTCATTTTCTTTTGCCTAAGTTTGGTAGACCTTTTCCTTCAGCTCACTCTACCGTAATTAGTCACAGCATCGTAAAAAAACTGATAGAGGGCTTCATAAAATGGAATTGAGTGCCCTTTGTCAACGACATGGATGAAAGTGGCGTAAAGATGGCTCAAGACTACAATAAAGGCCTCTGGTGGAATTAAGGTGATTTTTAAGACTTGCTATTAGTCATCGCAAGTTATAAGAATCTATTGCCAACAAGCAACCAAAAGAGGCTTATCTAACTCTAAATTCTTTTTTAATTTAATTTAATTTAATTTAATTTAATAAATGAACATAAGTAAGTGAAATGAAAGGAATGTTTTTAACCGCGCCAGAGCATGATATGTAAC